>CM068831.1:16676562-16836562 GCA_028554795.2 Sinohyriopsis cumingii | reverse complement strand
TCCGGGTCCTAAATGTGCGTATGTATCATAAGCCTTGAATGTTTTTAAGTGTCAACAGTCTTGATGCGTGACAGTGACATTGTCCAAAAACTCCTTTGAATGATTTCCCAATAGTCAAGAAGTGTTGCTTTAGTCCAGTCATATGCTCACTTCGTAATTCCAATACATAATTTCAATAAATGTTTCCTCTCAAATTAAATCTAAACACAACATTACATACATCTGCAGAGAGAGATGGAAACAGGAAATTATAAATACTTTAATTTTCCACTTCTATGATTTTATATACAATATTTTTCGACTTGATATATGTCGCAATACTTCCTACTTGACTTATGTCACAAAACAAACCACCTGACCACCGGACTTATGTCGCAACACAACCCTCCTGGTTTAGTCAGCCATTGGGAAATTATCCCAAACTTGTGAACAGGTTCGTTGCTCAGAGTGAGCTTAAATCCTGTAAACACCTGTTTATAGCTTATTGCAATCTATATTCATGCACCAAACATTAAAGACATAATATACTTGTGGAAATGCTTAATAAGACGATTACACATAGGAAACAAAACAACAAAAAAAACCCCCGCAAGTACTGTATTGAATCTACATTATGTTTGCTGTGTATATTTATAATGATAATATAATGAAATAATAAATAAAACGAGCAAGGTAAAATGTGAAAGATACAATAGTCCAAATACATAGTTTATCCCGGTTGCATTATATTATTAAGCTCTACTAATTCATAACTTTAAAAATTGAAAATAACATTACAGTTGCGTTTTTGTTGCTTGGCCTTTTTTGCATCGGACTATATCAACACTTAAATTTCGAATAGATATATCGTCACAATGCGTATGGTAAATCTAAATACTATATATTGATGCAATCCTGCTAATATCAGGTGCAGTCCATATTAATTTTTTTATTTCCTTTATCAGTTTTCTATATCCTACGCAACATTTTGTAAGATGCATAACAAATAAATAGAGATCCAGCATTAGTTGTCCACCTTTATTAAATCAACTAACCATCCGTAACATAATATTGTTACAAATATGTAGAAATGTTTGCTGTATGCACTTGTGTACTATCTAGATTTAAATCTCTTATACTTAGTTTGCTTTCTTCAGGCCACTGCTGGACTTCCGATGAATATCTTAGCAATTCTATCGCTGACCCTGGCTGTCAATACCTGGGGAAAATCGATGTATAGCTTTGATGTCATCCCAGGTTTTTTTACGAATAATACAAGCCCGTAATTTATTTTGTCTTTATATGAAGAAAGATAGTTTCGTTTTAATTATACGAAGTTCTAATATTTTCTACTCAGGATGTAAAGAACATTGTGCAAAATTATCAACCTTCCCGGCAACGAAACGTACCACTTGACACCGTCCTAATTTTCAGACAAATTATGTGCTGATATAATCGTTTTGATTTGTTATGCTGCATAATGTTATGTTAATGCACATCAAAAAAGTACATAAGTGAATATCTAACAACAGCGTTCGACGTTAAAATCGAATATTTGTCGTTGCGATGAATTTAGCTTTCAAACTACAGGTAAGGAATGCAATATATCGAACGGTCTTATAGTGTTTACAAAGCTGAGCATTGACCCTACATCAACGTTACGAATGAATTAGAACACTAGATGAAGTGAGTGTTTAATGAAGGAGAAAAATACGTCAGCTAGAAGTTACACGGTTAAGATCATTAGATATCAATGATCTGAAAAAAGATAACGCTAATTCAGCAAGGACATTGCGTTATAACGAATACACCTTTTCGAACAATGTTTATAACGACATAGTTGAATTCCCTGTTTGTGTATTGACGTTTTCATTCTCACCATAAAACCACAATACCTTATGAAAGTTGTGTACGATGTGAGCTTTTTAATGTTCTGATTCTGAAAACAATTATCATTGTAATATATTAATTCTAATTTAGTATTAGAACTGACAAGAACAAATCAAATTAAGAATTTTAGTACTTTATATTCAAGCAAGCATTCAGAACGAATCCTTTAAGATAATTCAACACAATGCCATATTCAGAATAAACATATCCAATTAGCAAACAATGGAGTTAGGAATGATAGAGAAATAGTTTTGTACTGTTGGTTTTAATATAATGTAAATACGTCATACGTATCACTAAACAGTATAACTATATGATTTTACGTGATATTGGAAACATACTTCGGAAAATGCTCGAGTCTTCCTAATAATGCTATCATCAAAATTTTTTTAATTTTTTATATTTAATAAACCATGTATGTCTCGTAAATTATTCAACACACACGCTTTTGTGTGTGTGTGTGTGTGTGTGTGTGTGTGTGTGTGTGTGTGTAAGTCATATAACTATAGTTGGACTGTTTTATGTGAAGATGAACAGCTGTGAATGAGACCGCATGAGTTTAAAAAGAAAAGAAAAAACTGGGAAATATGAGCTCGTTGAATTCAAGTGAAACCGTGTTAGAATTATTTGCAAAAACTAATTTCAGTCCAGTATATTCGATAACTTTTCTTTACATGATACATAACCATTGCCCTTTTACACTGATGTTCGTGTGTTGACCTATGTCATTTATATTGAAAGTACAGCAAATATACACGTGAATTACGGACTTATGTCACAGTCTCTTGCACAACACCTGACACTTATACCTATAGTTTCAGAAAGTTTGATCTAATACACAAAATAAAGTTAAAATTATTACATTAAGGAAAATCATTTCTGTAATATCATTAAAAAATATTTTATCTCTATTAAACTTTTAAAAGGAAATTCATAATCATTTCCAGCAGTGTGGTCTAACTACAGGTCAGTAGGTCAAATGTGTCCCTGGAGTCATTTTGTTTGGCGGCCTGAACTCTTACAAAAAGTCCGTTATAATGATTGTACTATATATATATATATATATATATATATATATATATATATATATATATATATATATATATATATATATATATATATATATATATATATATATATCAAACCTCGCGGGGGCATCCATATTTTTTAAAGTAATTTTCATTAAAATTTTCTCATCCAAAACTTTGAAATTTTTTCTTTTTTATTCCCGTCCTATGCTGGGCAATTAACATAGTTGTTATATGTATGATTTTTTTTGTTTGCTGTTTTCAAAGAAAACAGTTAAAACATGTATTTTATACTCATACGAAATGCAATGAAACTCAGTCTGTATAATGTGTGTAATACTCGTCGTTTCGAGACTGCATATATTGTGAAAAACTGAGCTCTGTGTGTTGCATAAATTTGTATCGTCCCTTTATTGTGCTGTCAAGTGGAAGAATACCCAAAGCTATGTAACAATTATATAAAGATTTGAATGTAAATTATCATCGAAGTTAAATAAATATTGGAGTATATTTTATATACAATTACATGTTCATGATGTTATTCGTGTTTCTTTTCCTTTCTTGTTCAGAGAAAAACACCTTGATGCCTAAAGTTCATTATTACCTTAATTGCAAGACATATAGGAGCTTTTGCCAGGGTGTTTACGTCTTTACATAAGTATTTTTTATGACGTATATATTTTGGTTACCAGAGTGTTTTCGTCTTTACATACGTATTTGTGATGACGTAAAGATGTCGTTACCAGAGTGTTTACGTCTTTACATAAGTATTTTTTATGACGCATATATTTTGGTTATCAGAGTGTTTTCGTCTTACATACGTATTATTTGTAATGACGTAAAGATGTCGTTACCAGAGTGTTGAGGTCTTTACATAGGTATTTTTATGACGTAGATAGTTTGGTAACCAGAGTGTTTACGTGTTTACATAAGTATTTTTTATGACGTAGATAGTTTGGTTACCAGAGTGTTTACGTCTTTACATACGTATTTGTAATGACGTAAAGATGTCGTTACCAGAGTGTTTAGGTCTTTACATAAGTATTTGTAACGACGTAGAGATGTGGTTATCAGGTGTTTACGTCTTTCCATACGTATTTGTAATGACTTAGAGATGTCGTTACGAGAGTGTTTACGTCGTCACATAAGTATTTGTAATGACGTAGAGATGTCGTTACCAGCTGTTTACGTCTTTACATAACTCTTTATGATGATGTAGAGATTAAATTACCATAATTCTTTATAATGTTGTAGAGTTGTAATTACCAGAACGTTTACTTCTTTACATAATTATTAATAATGATGTAGACATGTACTTACCATAAGATTTACGACTTTACAGAATGATTTACGACTCTGTTAAAGGTGCACTTAAAGCCAAGAGTGTTTTGCATCAAAGGATTTAATTAACAATAAAAATGTCACTTTTCAAACGGTAAGAACCGGCCATTCTAGCTCATTACACAACGAAAGCTTTGAAAACTTATATACATGTTTTGTGTTTTCTGACATGTGTAACCGCAGTCTATCTATTAGAAATGTCAGTGGGATAAATTATTGTTATTAAACGAATACAAACAAGTCGAAAAAACGTTTACTACCATGCACAATATGTCATTATATTCAAAGTTAGATTTTTATCCACTGACAATTTAAATTGCTAAGCAGGTGGGGCTTGAACTTGTTGTAAACAAAATATACTGTCAATATAAACACAATATGCTCGTAAATACATTCTATTTTGGTTTTCTTTATTGTGATTCCACCCAAGCTGTAAGGAATAGGAGAGAAAATAGAAAAGCAATGCATTGCCTTAGGTGTATGCCTATTTTTACCCTTTTTTCATACTGACTTAGTTAAAACTAGGTCACAGCTCTATCGCAGGCTTTGAGTCGAACTGGTTCAGTTCACGCATTGATGCTATTTTTGTTGATAATTATTCCATTATTTTGATCTTTTCATTAGCTTTTTTTACTTTTGCATCATTTTGCATACTTTTACTTATCTTTACCAAAGTATATAGGCCTATACTTATTGCCCACGAGCGTAACATTGCATATTTCTATGCACACGTCTAGTGTTATGATTCTGAGTCTTAAAATATGTAACAAAAAGAAAGCAGAACCAACAATTAACAACTAATTTCTTCCGCCAAGTTACAAAGTGAAAATCTAAGAGACACTTGCAGGGCTGACGGGGGGTGGGGGTGGGGGCAACCAGGGATATATCACCGGGGCCCGTAAGGAGGCCTGGGCCGAACGACACTTTTAATTTTATAAAAGAAAATTTTTGTTTGAATAAGAACTAGGAGAGGCACGGATATTTCTTACCCCAGGGCCCGTGATGGCTCGCTACGGCCCTGGACACTTGCAGTGTGTGAATGAAATCGCACATTTTTTAACGAAGAGCATTATAGATGTAATAGCTTTATATAGCATTATACAAATGGCTATTGATTATTTGAACTAATATCGACATAGCATTGCCTAAATGGGTATTGATAACTCGAGCTAATAATATGGACCTGTCATTGCCTAAATGGGTATTGATAACTCGAGCTAATAATATGGACCTGGCATTCCCAAACATGGTATTAATTAATCGCACTATAATATAAACTTAGCATTGCTTAAATGGGCATTGATTAATCGAACTAATACTATGGAATTTAGATTGTATAAATGGTTATTGATCATTTGAACTGATATCGACATAGCATTATCATGTGATATCCATAACATTTTTAAGCAAATATTGACGGTCTAAGAAATTGACAACGAACTCAAAAGTATAACGAAATGATCAAAACTGAATCTAGAATCAACTACATTGAGGACGTCTTTGTATCAACACACACACACACACACACACACACACACACACAATGTATATATATATATATATATATATATATATATATATATATATATATATATATATATATATATATATATATATACAGAATACAAATCATTTGGTGAACAACAGTCCTTTCAAGTGTACTGGATCCAGCAAGGGATCACGTGTATCAGATTGATAAGGACAAATGCAATAAACTGACAACGAACAGTGCGAAACTAGTATCTAAGTTGTCTAAGCGCTTTCGACTCTTAATAAGTCTTTTTCAAAGACAACGATTTTTCTGTTTTCTTCAGTTTATATATTAGGGCCCTTACAAAGTTAAGAAGAAAATGAATGAGTTAAATTATAATATTAGTGCTCCTGGGATCTAAAATAATTATAGGAGTACCGGTATATTGAAATAGATAACCAGGTTAAACATGCAATTAATTTCGTTGTACCTGTCCCATTCAGTGAAGATTTATGTGAGGGAATATCAATGTAGAATGAAAGAAATGGAACTGGCAAGTAAGAGGCACATTCATACTTAAAATCCAAATTTAAGTTTTGACCTTGCAAACAATATTAGATTAGTGCCCCTTCCAGAGAAAAAGAAGTAGACAAATATTTTACTCGTTTTGAAAAAGTTGCTGAAAATTTTAAAGGCCAAGGGAGAAATGGACTCAGTTATTACAATGTGTATTCACTGGCAAGGCAAGTGATATTTACAATTCACTGTCAGTTCACCAAAGTGGTAACTATGATGTGGTTAAAAAAATGCATCCTAGGGGGTTATGAGTTAGTCCCTGAAGCTTATCGGCAAAAATTCAGAAACTATAGAACATAAGCTGGGCAGACTCATGTCGAATTCGCTAGAGAAAATGGCAGTTATTTGATAGATGGTGCTTAGCCAAGAAAGATTAACGAGATTATGAAAGTCTCAAACAACTTGTTTTACTTGAAGATTTCAAAAACTGTGTTCATTGTGACATTAAGTCTTATCTTGACGAGCATCAGATAGAAACATTGGAACATGCTGCTCGTGCTGCTGATTTGTTTGTAAATAAGACTTCTACTCAACACTATTTCAGCCTAACAGAGGCCCTTCTAAAACTCAAACTGGCACAACTTCTAAAAATCAAATTTCACATAAGCTTGATTCAAGATCCTTGTCTCTTCCAAAATGTACCTATTGCAAGAAAAAAGGACACGTTATTTCTGATTGCCAAAAATTGGAAAATAGGCATCAGAATCAAGACAGACCTATTCCAAATGCTCTTATTTCTAAAAGCTCAACGTCACAGTCATGTATTGAAAGCAATACATTTCTTGGGACTAATAAATCTCAGCCTGAATTGATTATGGAGAATTATGCACCATTCATATCGAAGGGTTCTATAACACTCTTGGGTGATTCGGCTAATCCTCTCCCTATTCAATTTTTAAGGGACACATGAGCTTCTCAGAGTCTTTTATTGTAAGGTACTTTGCCTTTTTCTGAGAAGTCTTCTTCTGATGAGTGTTCTTATTCAGGGAGTAGAGTGCGGCTTTGTTAATGTTCCTCTCCATTGCGTAAATTTGTCAACAGACTTAGTCCCAGGACCCGTGACAGTCGGAACAGTGTCACGAAATTGTGTAGAGCTATATCAATTTGTATATGTTGTCAAAAATGTACTCTGGTTTCGTTGCCGCGTACAGCGTCACCCGAGGGTGGTATATTTTTTCGGCTTAGTTATTTCGAAATCCTGAGCGAAACTCAGACCATGCTGCACGAAAAAATTGCCTGCAGCGGGGAAACTAAGTACCTAGCTGCGCATATCAGTCACAGCTAGTGTACATATAGAGCAAATTCTCTATAACCAAATCACATTACGCCAAGTCTTGTCAGGAAGCTTACCCCTTTACAGAAGCAAATCTCCAGCTGTAGAGGTAATGACATTTTCTTTATTACTATTCGTTTATATGACTGAATTGTTTTCATACTTTAGATGTTTTAGAACCTTAATTAATGTTTCAAAAAGACTTGTATCTGCAAACATTTTCATTGAATGTAGTAACTAACGAGCAGGAAACCTATATTTATTCTAAATTCTACGGATAGTCAATACCTAGGTTATACAACGCCATATTAGAAATATTTTAGTCTGGTTCGAGTTAGCTATTTGTTGTAACTGAACAAATTGATATTTAATTATACGCTGTTTGCATTAAACGATTGATATAATGGGTAACGAATTCATGTGCGCGCATGCGCCACATAATCACTGCAGAAGTACTTAACCGTGTCATATGTACTACACGGTTTAGTTATCATTTTAGCTGCCTAAATGCCATGCCTTGTATATGGTTTGATGTGGAGTCACCAGCTGTAGAGCTGCTTTATACATGCCTGCCATGCCTTGTACATCGTTTGCTGTGGTTTCGTGTGACGTATACGCTGTGTTTTGGTGACGTTGGATCGGAAGAGTGACTGGTTTTCTCGATGCGAGGGACCAGGTCTTCGCGACCATCGGGTCTGTGATGTGAGGGATCCTTCAACAGACTGAGAGGAGCGGACCATGCGTGGATACTTCTCTGGCCATTGACTAGAGCGCGTGGAACCGGACTTAACATATTGGTCGTCAAATGGGCGCCACGATAATTTGTCTTCCATGTTATCTCCACAACTGCATTTCATTTCATTCATTCCTTTTGCAATACCGTTGTGTGAACCAGCGATATGTTCATAATTTCATTCATCCCTATTGCTATATCGTTATGTGAACGATCGATAGGTTCATAATTTCATTCATTCCTATCGTTATACGAACGATCGATAGATTCGTAATTTCATTCATTCCTATTGCTATATCATTATGTGAACGATCGATAGGTTCGTAATTTACACTACTTTTCAATAAGTTTTATGAACTATACGTTCAAATTTACCTGCTTTTCTAAATCGTTATTTGAACGATACATTCAAGACTCTTTATATTGGTGTGTAGGTCACTTTTATTTTGTTGATCGGTGATAGGATTTCACGTTTTGTTTTGAAATTCCATTCGTTAAATGTTAAAAAAATTTCTCTCGTTGAGTTTTGTTGATGATAGTTCCATGTTAGAAACTTTACAATTTTCCTTATCTTTTTGTTTATAATGGTGTCAGATTTGTTTATATTTAAATTGCGTTTATAAATAAACATCTTGTAAACGCAGTTGCTTTTGATGTCTTCCCTAATCCAGTCCCAATCCGGCTTCATCCTGTGACAGTGTTTTACCCGTTGAGGGCATTCATTTATTACTAGGCAACCACCTAACTGGAGAGAAGGTTGTGGTTTATCCACTTGTACATGGCAAGTCTTGCTTGGATCAGACAGTCGATCCAATTGAAAAAGAATTCCCTGGTTTATTTCCAGCTTGTGCTTTTACCAAAGCTATGAAAACGAAACCTCTTGAGAATGATGTAGATAAGGAAAGTATTCCTAACGTTTTAACACGTGTATTGGTCAAGCTTTTGATGAGGTCACTTTTAACTCCTTGTTTGGATCAATCAGAAGGTAGTGATCAGTGACCCTCTATTAACGACTCATTCTCTTTGTTCTAATCAGGGTGATAAACGACAATCACTTGTCGTCGAACAGGAAAAAGATCATTAGTGAAACTGAAGTTCCTGTTTGTTATTTCATGAAAAATGGAATTCTTAAGTGCTAAGGATAATGTTAAATTTGGAATAGAATATTTCAGAAAACTTCTCTTTTTTTTTTTTTTAAATTCGAATTCCCAAGATTTTTTAAATATTTAGTGAAATCGGCAAGCTTTTTCTAAAATCTAATCAAAAGTAGAATTCTTTCTTTCAAATCCTAGCCAGGAACAGTTAGATCTTAAAAAATGATCCTTCTCAGGTAAAGGCGTCCTTAACGAAACGGGAAATAAGAAATATTTTGATTCAGTATTTAGTAGAAACTAATGTTTTAGATAAAAGTGCTTTAGTTTCGATCAGTAACACTGTGTCAGACTCTGTCATAAAAATGAAGGAATTATAATTGCAATACAGGATGGAATTGGAGGTGAGGAAGCTGGGGCTTCAGAAAGATAAACAAGAAAATCAAATGCAGTTGCAATTGGAAAAGCCAAAAAAAGTACAAATGAATTGTAGAAAGAAAAAGCACAAATGTTATTACAAAAAGAACAAATGATATTGGAGAAAGAAAAATAAATGTTATTACAAAATAAAAAACAACAAATAAAGGTTACAATTTGAGAAAGAGAAATAACAGGAAAGAGAAAGAAAAAAATGCATTTACGAGCAAAAGAAAAACAAATGCAATTAGATAAGGGAGAAAGAATTCTCAGTAGAAGCTGGGCTGTTAAACTGGAAGTTGTATGTTGTGCTGTTTGGAGGTATTTCAAATTACTTGGCTTGGAATTATTTCAAATCACTTGAATTCAAAAGGATTAATTGTGTTATATTTCTGGAAAATAGTGTGTTCATGTCAAATGGGAGAACGAGGACAGTTTTTTTTTTTTTATAAAATAAATTATTCCGCTATTAGAAACCGGAGTGGTAATATTTCTATAAGGAACTGCAGAATTCAACACTGCAGATTTCACCATACATCGTCTTTCATCTTGGATTCTTCGTCAGGATTCGAACTTGAAATCAGTAGAACATTTTGTTATTAGGACTTCAATAATTGTATTCGTGGATTATTCTTGGATAATTTTTGGATTTGATTATATACAACCGTAATTTCATAATTGTTTTTCATTTTTACAGAATTTTTCCAGAGAAATAAATTGTATGTTTTCAAAGCTTGTTGTTTTCACTTTTTCTTGTGTTACTGTTTATTCGAGCCTAAACACGTGACATACGAAAATTGGCCAGATACATAGATACTTGGGTATGTAGGTATGTGGATAACGTCAGTGGAACTAATTCCCCTTTCAAAATAAACAGAGAAGCAGCCTAAATCTTCTGTCAGATATCCTACTGGGGATATCTCATAACTCCCTATTGTTACGTCAGATATCGTCCTATCGGAATTCAAACAGATACCAAATGCTATCTGGTCAAGCCAAACATGGCAAATCATAAACAATCCTAGTTTCCATAAGATTAATGTACATCCTAACGGCTATTTCATCACTGACTCAGATTAACATCACACAATACATAACAGTTCCGTTCTAGTCTCAATTACACATATGAACTAATGAAACTCATTACATGGCTTAACTACGTTATTTGCAGCGAATACACACATTTAAGGCTTTAGCATAGAATGAAAACTCACTTCATGACTTAACAACGTTAATTTCAGTCAATACGCACTTAAGTCTTTATCATACATGAAATCATCTAAGATCGGAGAATTCACACGGATCCTCGTAATTCATATCAACTGAGATAATGCAAGAAATTCTTAGAATACCCAATCAAGGCGACGAATTCAAACAATTCGCCGAACTTATGTAAACAAGATAATTTTAAGAATTCAGATAAATGAACTCAGTTATACTCATATCAATGAAATCGATCTACGGATTTAAACAAGTAAATTCATGCACAAAAAGCAAATAAAGTCAAGCAAATCATTATATTGGTATCAACGAATTACACGAGATTGACGGAAATACCTTGTGCTTTCAAGATTTGCTCGCTTCTACCGCCAGAATTGTGTCCGTCGACTTTAAAGACATCCGGTCACGCGAATAAAAGTTTTACGATGGAATTTCTTCTAAATTCAATCTCGAAGTCTCCTATATTTTTTCCTCTTGCATGAAAACTTAGACTGACTAAATTGTGCAATGGGGCATATTAAAACCGAAATATTTCGTGTGGGAAACACGTCCCTTTTTTAGAGTAACCAATCCGAATTAAATATATTTACCGCCTTTTGTAACTAGACGCTTAAATTGTGGTCAGCTTGACTTCTAGATTTCCGAATAACTGATTTTGGACAATCTCAACTCTGACATTTTCCATACAAAGATTGAAGTTAACCTTTTCATTCCAGTCTGTCTCACTGTTAAAAAAGAAGGCTTAGTTAAGAATCACTTCTTCTCACGACACAGACATTAACAATCATTGCAGTATAGCGATTTAACAAGCACCTGTCCCCATAAATCTAATTAATTGTTCTCTTGTCCAAGTTAATGTGCTCTTTATAGATCGGCAGTAATTTGCACCCTTACATACATGCATACATCTTTATATATATATATATATATATATATATATATATATATATATATATATATATATATATATATATATATATATATATATATATATGTATGTATGCTGCAACACCAAACAAGGAGATAAGGAAGAATAAGCACTAAAATCATATATATCTGTTTCAAACATTTATTCATTTCGTAACAAAATATTTTTTCTAATCTTAGAAAGAAAATCAAAATAGTAGATCAAACATATTTTTCCTATTTAGGCTCAGAAGTAATTGCTCTCTTGAAGCAGGTTTGTTTAACAGAATCCATATACGTATTGATATCAAGTATTGTCACGCCAATGTCTTGATAATACGTTATTTATTTCAACATAATCCGCATACGTATTGATATCAACCATTGCAGGACTACTGTCATGATCCGGAAATATTATATAAATAACCCTTCACGTGACGCTGAACTCACGCGGACAGAGGTGAGATGGCAATGATCGTTAACGCGAGCGCTTTGGACCACTTGGCTACCAGGCAGTCGAGGTTATCTGGAATGGAGCAAGGGGGGCATTCCCCACCCCCGAATTTGCATGTGCTGTAAAATTGCTGTAGCCTATATACGAAAATTAACAAGCCCGTCAAGTTTTGCCCCCCCCCCCCAACGAGGTGCCTTCCCCCATCAAATTTTGCTTCCCCCCCCCCCCGCCAAAAAAAGTTGAAATGACGTCCTGCTACCCGGGGACGCTATTGTTTTCATGTAGAAAACATATTATATCATTGTATAGCGATAATTTGCCCAGTAAATGGTGTGTGATTTTTAGTTTTTATTTAAAGAAGAAAAGGAGGTTTAACGAGGTCAATTTACAAGGGAGCGATCAGTTGATCCACATACAAGAAAGAAGGAAAGCAAACTGTTAATCGGGCTTGCTTTAACTCCACGTGTAGTTTTGTACCAGAATGGAAATGTCGTTTAAACTATGTTATGTACACATATCATAGTCCAACATTCTTATTTTAAACTTCTTTAACATTTCAGTTATAGGCATAACTTTCTTGACCCACGACTCGGTGAAAATCGTTCATCCCCAATAATCGTATTATCCAACGATTAAGTGAAACTCGTTAGCCCTAAATAATGCCCTTGTCCCACGATTAGGTACAAATCGTGATCCCTAATCATGCCCTTCACCCATGACTATATGAAAATCGTACACCCACAGTAATCGCCTTGACTCATGATTACATGAAAATCTTTTACCCCCACTAATTGCCTTTATCTACAACTCAAAGAAAATGGTTCATCCCATATAATCGCTTTGACCCAAGCCTAAAAGAAAATTGTTCAACCTCAATTTCTGCATGCTCGGTACTGAAGTATGGTGTTTCTTTCTGGATTGTCGTGCACACGGCCATCTGTATTAATTGGAGGGAATTATTAAGTCTGCGTTGATATATTAGGACTTGTTTATGTCCATTATTATCTTTGTTCTTGATTTATTGAAATTAGAAAACATTCATTACCCTCCGCCCAAGTTGTTATTGTCGATTCTCCCATACATAAATACAATATCATGAAATTGAAATAAGTTGAATAGTTACATTGATTTAAATTACCAACCGACGTATCCACATCTTGAGTCAGTCGGAATTGCCAAACTCTGAACATTCATTTTAATATGGCAACTTTAACCCGTGATTCCTGATGATTCTCCTTAACATTGTAACTGGAAACCCTAATCTCCGATGATTATCTTAACATCGTTACTGGAACCCATAACCCCTAATGATTCATCTTAACACAGCAACTGGGATTCCTAATCCCCAATTATAACATTGTAGCATAGTAACTGGAACCCTTGATTCCTGATGACTCATTTTAATATTGTAACTGGAATACATAATCCCTGAAATTTGATCTTGACATATTAACTGGACTCCCTTATCCGTGATGATTCATTGTAACATGGTAACCTAACCAATACTTCGTAATGTTTTTTTAACATTGTAACTGTAACTCTGTCGCTGATGATTCTTTGTGACATAATAACTGGAGCCCCTATCCTTATTGCTTCATTGTAACATATTAACTGTAACGCCTGATCTTGATGATCGTAATCGGAACCCATCATCCCTGATGTTATAACATATGATAGTGATTGGAATCCCTAGTCCATAATGATTCATCTTAACACAGAAATTGGGATCTCTAATCCAAGATGATTTATTATAACATAGTAGCCTAAGCTCGTAATACCTGATGATTTAACATTGTAACCGGAACCCTATTCTTAATTTCATTGTAACAAAGTAACTGGACACCCTAACACTGATGATTCATTATAATATAGTATCTAGAATCCCTAATCCATGAGGATCCATTTGCAACATAGTAACTGGAACCCGTATCAATGACGATTCGCTGTAACATAGTAACTGGAACCCCTAATACCAGATGATTCATTGTAGCACAGTCACTTGAACAACGCATCCCGTGTGCATAGTAATCATTGCTAATCTATGTAACATGAACATTTTCCTGCATAAAATGAAAGGACAACCCCTCCACTCGCGCGTGCAATAATACATCCCAGGTGGCAACTAATGTAGTAGCATCTATGTTTCTTTGTTTTACTGTGAATAAATTCAGGTTTTCGATTAAACGTCAGCGCTTTGTATATATACCACGTATTACGTGACAGTTTGCAATGGCTTTTGAGGACTGGTCAAAGGGAAATAAATTATACATGCTTGTAACATCCATTTTCAAATTATGACGGTATTTGAGTGCGGGCTGCATATTTGAACTAAGGGCAGCTCTTATCGCTTACTGTTCAAGTAATAAGATCATAGTTACATCCGTAGTCTCTCATCATGACTGTGCTATATGATATAGCTAGGAACATAAAGTTGGCGTCGTCTGTCGGATTAGTAAGGTTATTAATTTTTTGTTGATGTTTTAATTAAATAAAATAAAGCGCGAAATGTGTATACTTTATATTTTAAACATATTTAGAAAGAAGTTACCACCGGCCGAATTCTTCTTTAGTTCTAACCACTTATAATTTAAGCAAATATATTACATGCTTTAGAAACGTAGGACAGCACACATAACAGGTTTGTATAAGTTGTAAGATTATTTATTAATATTGAGGAATGCCGATTGAAAGCTCAACCTGTCATAAACTCAAGGGATATCAATCGCATAGCCTTGGTGTATTTACTGTACTCAAGGGATATCAGTCGTAAACACATAGGGCATTTTCTATGCACAAAGGATATCAATCATGTAGCCTTGGAGTATTTACTGTGCTCCAGAGATATCAATCATATAGCCTTGGGGTATTTACTATTCTCAAGGGAAATCATCCATACAGCCTTGGGGTATTTACTATACCCAAGGGATATCAATCATATAGGCTTGGGTTATTTACTACACTCAAGAGGTATCAATCATAGCCTTGGGGTATTTACCGTACTAAAGTGATATCAATCATAGAGTCTTGGGGTGTTTACTATACTAAAGGGATATCAATCACAAAGCCTTGGATTATTAACTATACTCAAGGTATATCAATCATATAGCCTTGGGGTATTTACTATACCCAAGGGATATCAATCATATAGCCTTGGAGTATTTATGCTTTCTTCGCCAAAGGATTCTTTAAGGTGCCATGCATTACACCTAACTGCTATTAATCTAGATTTTCTTTCAAATCAATGTGGTTTTTTGGGGGGTGGGTGGGTGGGTTTTCTTTCTACTAAGCCTGGTTTTCAAATGAAACGGGGAAGTACGTATTAATGTTGCATGACTAGTTTGTAGAAAAGAGAAACATAAAGTTAAATTCCTCACCTAATAATAGTGGGGCAAATCACCATAAGCGAATACGATAATATCATGGAACATACTCGCTGCACGAACTAGCCAGCCAAACCAGCAGCAAGCCGGGCGATCCACGTTGGCCCCAAGGACTCAAAAGTCCATACCAGCAACACCGGCCGCCCTCACCAACCCCAAGGCGGCTCCATCAACCCCCTGTATCCAAATCTGCTCGACGACGAGCCGGCAGAAAGCTACTAGGGTAACAAAAGACGTCATCCTCTCCAATCACAATGCGATAATCTCCCAGAATACAAGCCTAGCCACCACCCTTCGTGCAAAAGGCTAGTGGAACCGGGAAAGACATACAGAAAATTCGAAGTCGACTAGCAAGCTATCTTAACGGAAAAGTCATGATATAAAAAATTTACGGAGGGAGAAATTATTTTCATGCCAGCATGTTTTTAGCCAGCCAAAGTCGCTTTCGCCTGGAGTCTTTAACGAACTAGTCCATAACTAAGACTGAGAAGGGATTAGAAAAGTTCCTGAACAAGAACTCGGACTGGAGGCTAGTGAGGTATGAGAAAGGAAAGCTATACATCTAGCAGTAAAATTCTTTTTGGGGCAAGGAGTGTATATAAGCTCCAAAGAATAAGTCAAAAAGGGCCACATTATTGCGCCCTGCACCCCCCCCCCCTCGCCAACGGGCTTCTACTGCACCCTCAGCTGCGAGCGCATGTATGGGATATATTTGACTACAACTTAACGGGGGTGGGGGTGGCTATCACGACATCTACCTCAAGACGGACGTGCTCTTTCTGGCTGATGCCTTCGAAGCCTTCCGAGTCACCTCTTTTTAGCAGACGGCATAGACCTTCCATGCTTCTTAATCAAAACTAAATTGAGTTGAGACGCCCTGCCCATAGCCAGTGGCACATCAGAAATTAGCATGTGCATATTAGTTGAGAAATGGAACCTAGGCGACACACAAATGATCAGTATGCGGTACTTTTGGCTTCCAATGTACAGATAGCAGAGAGATTTAAATTCGTTTAGTAAGCAACGCCAAGTGCCTGGATTACGACCCCTCTAATCATATCATTGGGATCGTCTTCATTGGCTGCATATCACAGGCAACTTACGATGGAATTAAAGAGAGTTTAAGTTGCGTTCTCCCAGAAGCTCTAAAGATTACCTCCTAGAAGTTGACTTGAACTGTTCAAAAGAGCCGCACAACATTAACTGTCCGCTAGCCCCAGTATATATGACTAACCTGGAAGAGTGGCTATCCACTTGCAAGCTAAGATGTCGCTATACCAGCTATACAAAGCTTGTACCAAATCTGCAAAAGAAAGAGCGACGTGGTGTTCTAAGATGGAACTTCCTACATTGGGACACATATCTTCAAAATACTCCGGGCGTTAGAGTTTGAGCAGAGTTCCTAGACGGTACCCTACATAAAAATAAAACTGTGTTACGTATATTTAATTTACGTTTTTTTTCTTCTTAGTTTTCTTAAATTCTTTATATGCTTTGAATAAGTGCATTTTGGTATTTAGTACTTGACCTTGTCCAAAATCATGTTCATAGTGTTCGAGACTAAAGACGCTAATGAAGTTTTGTTTTGGTAAGCTAATAATGCAAAGCTAATATGTTTATATGAGCGTGGGTTACATATTAGGATCATTATCTGGTTCTTCGTCAAGGACGATATGTGCACCATGTTCTTTACTATAATTTTAGTAACAAGATCTTCTAGAATGGAATTTTCCATTAAATAATAGTTTACCTTTTCTTAGGAAATGCTAATTGTGACCTAGGTCAAGTAGATGACTTTATAATCTTGTTTACCTGAGAAATTACGCATTCTAGTCATAATATATGAAGCAGAAATCAGTCTTTTTGTTGTGTTCAGTATTTACTTTGTGCTAGAATTTATTTATTCAAATTATTTATTCACTGGAATACATCGTGCTCAGTACTATTCTTGGATTGAGACATTTCCTTGGCGTTATAATTATTTCAAACAAGGATGCTTTAGATTATATTTTTGTGATTCATAACAAGAATGTTAGTATATAATTTCACTTCATTAGTACATGTGAGACAAAGGCACATCAGCACCTTCAGTATCGGATCTTATTTCTTACTTTTCATTAGGACTAGTGATGAAACTTTTTCGACTATTTTGGATTTAATCCACATTACTGCAAGTTTTTAATTTTCACTTTGTTTTCGAGGGAAATAAAGCATTCGCTGAATTTTATCAAACGTGTTGGTTTTCACTCTTTTCTATTACTCAGTTTAAGACCATAGAGTCTTTAATAGAAACTGGGGGGGGGGGCTCTTGTACACCATAATAATTTCTCTAAAATATTTCAGAAAACATCAAACAGGTAAATATTTTCTTCATTTTGAAAAAAACAAAAACATTTGAAATGGCCAAATAAGAATGAACTATATTATTACAAACTATAGTTATTGGCAAAGCTCGTAAACTCTATACTTCGCTGTCCGTACAGCAAAGTGCTGAATTACGATGTGGTTAAGGAATGTATCTTGAATGGTTGTGAGTTGGTTCCTGAGACATATCACCAAAGGTTTAGAAACTATAAGAATGAAACTGGGCAGACCCATGTCGAATTTGCATGAGAAACGAAAGCAATTATTTAATAGGTGGTGCTCATCCAAGACGGTTGGTTAAGACTACAATAATCTCAGAGAAGTCATATTACTTGAACAGTTCAAGAATTGTGTCCACAGTGACGCTAAGACCTATTTTGATGAGCAAAAGGACAAAACGTTAGAAAATGTTGTTCGTACAGCTGACGATTATTCCTTGACTCAAAAAGTTTCTTTTGTGAGTACGTCTTCCATTCAGCAGCTTATTGTTAAAAACCATTTCAGCTTTTCTAAATCTCTCTCTGGCACAACTTTAGGAATCAGGCTACTTATAAAACTGATCAGAAATCCTTATCGCCTCCAACGTGCACATATTGCAAGAAGCACGTGTACGTTATTTCTGATTGCTATATATTCGAAAATAAGCAACAAAATCAAGACTATTCCAAATGCTCTTTTTTAAAGATGTCAAGGTCACTGTCAATTATTTAAAGCAATACATTTGCTAGGTCAAAAAACCCAGTCTTATTTTATGGAGGATTATGAACCATTCATGTCGAAAGGTTCTGTATCACTTATTAGTGATTCTGAAATTTCCTTAAAATTTTAAAGGGCCTATGAACGTCTCAGAGTTTTTTATTATCAGGTACTTTGCCATTTTCTTAGAACAATTCTTCGAATGAAGGTGTTTATATTCAGGGAGTAGAGTTCGGCTTTGTTAATGTTCCTCTCCATTGTCTACATTTTGTCATCAGACGTAGTCTCAGGACCCTTGACAGTCGGAATAGAGCGATCTTTACCAACCGATGGCATTCATTTAGTACTAGGAAATGACTTAACTGGAGACAACGTTGTGGGTTAATCCACATGTAGCTGACAAGCCTTGTTTGGATCAAAGAATCGATTCTATTGAGCAAGAAATCCCTGATATATTTCCAGCTTGTGCATATACTAGAGTTAAACCAAGCAAAGCTTTTGAGAATGATATGGATCAGGAAAGTGTTCCTTTAGCTGGTCCTATTGTTGGTATGGTTTTTGATGAGGTCACATTTGCTCCGGGTGTGGATCAATCAAAAGGTTTTGATTATATTGATCCTCTTTTAACTACTCATTCTCTTCATGGTGACAAACGACAATCACCTTTCCTTGAACAAAAGCAAGATCTACCCGATGCAGAATAGTGTCGGCGAATTCCAACTTTTCGACAGAGAATGGACTTTGACCCTACACCCCAATATAAATATCCAAATATCAAAAATGGGGTGACAAGGGTCAGAGGAAACTCGGACTTGCAAAATGTATACACTGAAATCAATGATTTCGTGTTAAGTCCAAATATCTAAACAGAAACTGACAAATGACATTTGTCTTCTCGTGTAATGAAAAAATGTGCCATTCTTAAACTGACTGGCTACAATGTTTTACATCGAAATTTCAAGTTTATAAATTGTTCAACTACCATCTCTCTCATTTGTCTGATAAATTATCTCTCTCTCTCTCTCTCTCTCTCTCTCTCTCTCTCTCTCTCTCTCCACACAGGCCATATCTTTAGAAGTCCGAAATTCTGAAATCCGATTTTTTCGATATACTATGCTGACGCGTGTAAGTATTCTGGTAAAGAACGCAAGTAAAGGTGGGCATTCCAATCGATTGGCCAATCTGAAACGAGTTTTATGTTGGAAACGCACTTGGGACACACACATCTCCATGGTTACCTATAACTCTTACTTTACACTCAGATTATTTATTGATCTCGGATCGACTACTCTTACATCCACTCCAATCACGTATTGAGCTCAGGTCGACTAAATTTACATCCACTCCAATCACGTATTGAGCTAAGGGTAACTAATCTTACATCCACTCCAGTCACGTATTCACCTCAGATCGATTATTCTAATAGATTATACTCCCATCGCGTGTTGAGTTCCTGTCTATTACTATTGCATGCCACTTCTATCACTTATTGAGCTCAGGTCGATTAATCTTACATACCACCCCCATTCCGTATTGTGCTGAGGTCGATTAATCTTACATCCTACCCATTCCGCATTAAGCTCAGGTCGATTACTCTCACATCCCACTCCAATTCTGTATTGACCTCAGATCAATTACTCTCACATCCCACTCCCATCCTGTATTGACCTCAGATCGATTACTCTCACATCCCACTTCCATCTTCTACTGACCTCATATCCAGTACTCTCACATCCCACTCCCATCCTGTATTGACCTCAGATCGATTACACTCACATCACACTCACATCCTGTATTGACCTAAGATCGACCACTTTCACATCCCACTCCCATCCCTTATTGAGCTCCGTTTGATTACACTCACATCTCACTCCCATCCTGTATTGCGCTCCGATCGATTACTCTCACATCCCACTCCCATCTCGTACTGAGCTCAGATAGATTACTCTCCCATCCCACTCCCATCCTGTATTGACCCCAGATCAATTATTCATGCATGGTGAAACTTCTCTCGAAACTCATGCAAACCATATGGAGGTAACACAAGAAGGCGATAGCATTAAACATCGATTCATACGACACCAATAATTTCAACAATAGACAAACCTTTCATTCTGAATTGATATTATAAAAGCAATATGTCCTATGTAACAACGGACTTACTAAAGGCTGCATCAAATGCAATACCATTTCACATTAACAATTCGTGACATTTCATAGACAGCCGTGTGTGTGTGTGTGTGTGTGTGTGATTTGGATTTTTAAAGTAGCTTTAAAACTTTTTCAGTCATATCGCTACGATGTCTGCAGTGTGGCAGTTTATAGTGATGTCTAGCACAGGGGAATCATGCCGCAGACATGTGGCATCGTGTCCCACCCAGACGCATTATCCTGATACTAGAACGACCAGTCCTAACACTAACCTCTTAATGCTGAGCGCCAAGCGAGGGAGCTGCCAGTACCATTTGTATAGGTCTTTGGTATACTCGGCCAGCGTTAGCGCTGGCGACCTTCCGCATACGAAGTGGACGCTCTGACAACTAGGCCACCGGAGGCATGGACAGTCATGCGACAGTTAATTGATATTAACGTAACCGGAAATCATGTGACAAAAAGGAACAAATAATATTCGCATATTTATCAGTGCACATTTTGGGTTATTAAATTTCTTTGTTGTCCTTCAAATGCAGTCCACTCTACATGACAACACTTGCTAATCTGGACACGTCTGAGAGCGACATGAATAACGGTATCTTGATTAGTTGATATTTTGCTTGTTTTGGCTTGGCGAGTGCGGCTTAGGTCTGCTGACTCGACAGGTATCAGTAGCGGCCTTAGCAAGTTGCGAAACGTACTATCGCACTGGGCCTGCAAGTTAAAGGAGTCAGACAATCTTCTGAGTTTTTTTATACATATTATAGTTATAGCAGATTATTTAACAAATAAATTTGATTTTAAAAAAACAAACCTGTATGTTTGTATGAATATATCAAAGAATTTCTTTCGTGATATAGAATTTAGATTTTTTGGCCCCGTTTTCTCATCATGTCCGCACAGCCCTACAATCGCCGCTACAGGCATGGACAGCCATTTGTCCTTATTTTGTTATGTTGTCTGCAAATGTCGACCTGCCAGTTTTAAGCAATTTAACATTGCTTGTTTGTGTTTTGAAAATACAATGATTCCGCTCTTATAAGAAATGCTTATGGTTCTGATTTGGAAAACATGTATATTGTTTTTAGGACCTGTATACATCAGTGTTTACAAGTCCCGCCACCCACCTATGACGTCCCTGCCCAGTAATCAATCTGAGGTGAATATGTGATTGGAGTGAATGTAAGTAAATTATAGGGTAACTTTTGTGACTGGATATCCCATGTCCCGATGCTCTTAGGACGTCATGGGTTGTCCGCCCTTGTGGCAGGATTCCCTGGCTAACACACTCTCCGGTTAGCAAGCTCAGGGTTGGAAATGGCTACAAATGAAAGTGGTTTATAGTCGTATAGTACAAGATTCATGTGTACATTACATTGAGTGACTTGTATACAGGGCCTTCATTCTTTGTTTTATTCCAGTGCTCTCTTTATGACACATCTACAATTACGTTTATCTCTCTACACTAAATGGAAGCAAATCTAACATTTTATGAATGCAAGGCAATGACAGCATGACATATTTACGTTGCATCTGACCTATGGTTCTGATTTGGAAAAAAATGTATATTGTTTTTAGGACCTGTATACATCGGTATTTACATTGGATTCACACATAGGAATCGATGGTTGTTGTTGTTGTTGTAGGGTTTAACGCCATTTTTCAGCACACAATAGGCTATACATGGCGGCCAGTATTAATGGTGGAGGAAGAACCCGGGAAATCCCCGAAAAGAACCACCGACCCTCGAGAAGCTACTGGCAAGGTTTCTCATAGGAATCGATAGTCTTGTAACTCTTGTTGGTTCTAAAGGAAAGTGATATGACGAATACGGCCGCCATGGCAGATATTTTGCAAATGCTGTTGTTATCGCTACTCATCCTGAACGAAAAGTTATAATGAAATGGGGTACTCGCCAAATGACCTCTTATCATTTCAAGCTGATCAAGCATAATCATGTCTCATATCTGTTGTCGAATGTGTCTACCAATTTTGACCATTTTTAAAATTGTTTTCTGACTACTTCTGAATGAATATTCATGTCAGCATGGGGTTTTTGTTATGAAGACTACTTCTCTTATAATATCTTGTTGGTCCTTTTTTAAAATACTGACTTTCAGTATGACCATAATGTTGGCCATGTGGAAAATCTAGTTATCGCCAGTTCTTTTCAAGGTTAACTCATTTTAACATGGGGTGTACATCGTAAGAGTTCTTATGATGTCTACTTGGTCGCAAATAAAAATAACTGACATTTAATATGGCCGCTACGGTGATAATATTGTTATTTCTACTCCTGCCAACTAAATAGCAAAATCAGCACAGGGTTTCTACCAATAAAAATTGGTGCCTGTCATGCATCCAGCATGACATCGACGTCGCCTGTCTTGACACCCTTTTGTCACAAACTGACTTAAAATTATTCCCTTGTTTTATTTATGCATTAAATAAGTATACATTTTCAGTAAAATAAACACATGAAAATATATGATCTGAAGTCTTCTGTGCTAGAAATATAGTATCCGAAGTTCGCTGTAGAATACAAACTCATGTAAGCAATATGACCGTAATAGTGGCGTAATAGTTCTCAATAGGCGAGAAGCTCGTGCACTTCTTGATACCCGCAAAGGATGTATATAAAACAACCACATGCAATGTAAACTTTTTGCAGTCGCACGTACAATTACTATGGACTGAAGTTAAAACCTGGACATTGAGTACGGCCAGATAAGGGTGTGAAATTTCTGTTTCTTTATTGTTTTGAATAATATTGGGAAAAGTGTTGTAACTGCATACAGGTGGGAATTACACTTTTTGAAGGTGAAACGTTTTTTCTTTTATCTTTGTTTATGTATATATATATAATAGGAGTAGTGTTTTGAGGATTCTACTTGATTCATTAAAACTCATTCTAGTAGATTGCTTTTCACTACTTAAAATATTTATTATTATAAGTGATTTTTTATAACCTACGGACAATTATGTGTATCACATATTTTGATTGTACTTCATATTTATGTATGCCACGCTAATACGTCGAATATACTATGCTTTTATGCTGTAATATATGTGTATAGGTCAGATGCAACATAAATATGTCACGTTGTCATTGCCTTGCATGGATGTAATTGAATTCTCAGCGACACGAAAGCAAGAGCCGATCAAGCATCATGCTGCGCTACCAAATTATGTCCGAATGATTATAATTGGCCATTCGGGTCTGGCAAAACAAAACTGTTACTTAATATGATAATTAGATGGATCAAATGGGACAAATTGTACTTAGTTTCACCATCAGTTGATCAACGATGCTACGATGTACTTAAAGACTTTAATGAAAATGCAAAGTTGTTGGATGAAAACGGTGATGGTATTGAATTTATTACTGATATCGGTGAAGCACCATCTGTAGATGATATTGATGGATTTGTTAATAATTTAGTTGTACACGACGATGTAATGCTAGACAGTCAAATCCAGCTCGAATATTTTCTCGATGAAGGCATAAAAACACAGATGTGATTTATGTTACTCAACGATACACACAAATATCAAAAGGGATCTGAGATATCTGCAATATTTTAGCTGTATTTAATGGTGTTGATACACATACTTTGAGAAATATTCATCAGACTTGGTGCTGCATAGATATGGACATAATTTTGTTTAGAAATTTATTTTGTCAGGCTCAGTCAACCCCACATGGATTTATAACAATAAACTTACATGACCCACGACCGCGTTATCGTATAGGCCTTGATACAATTTTCGGATAGTAACATCAGCAAGGGTGTTGTCTCGGCACCCCCAGTCACAGCCGCTATCTTTTTTTTTTTTGTGGTCAATCAGAGACTGTTCGCCCTCAGGCTCAGTCAATCTCGCATATATTTATAACAATAAACTTACATTGACCCACGATCGTATAGGTCTTGATAAAAAAAATTAATTAATAGCAGCAGAGAGGGCGAAGTCTCATACTCGGCACCCAGTCACAGCGATCCCAATTTTGCGATTTTTTTTGCGATTTTCAGGAAGGATTTTTTTGCAATTCGAGGGTGAATCAATTAGAATCTGTTCTCCCTCTCTGCTGCTACCAAAACCAAAAACAAAAGAAGATAGAAAAAAGAATTGTTTGATAAATTTAACCCGGAAACAATTAGTACAGTAAACGATATCTAATATTGAAATCTGAATATGCTAATAAGCCAGTGTCAAAATAAAAATGGTTCAAATGGCAATTTCGATTTAAAAAACGGAGGTAAGCAAGTCAGGAATGATGATCTTGATTAATTGGCATATTTAGATGGAATAAATAATTATTATTCAGAGATATATCAATATTTTAAATCTAAAAGATTGGCTCAACCTCCTAAACCTGAAGTTTCTCTTAAAGATAAATTAGCTATTAAAGGTTTTAAAGATATGGAGAATGCAAAAGCAGAACAAGTTTATGATATTGCTGCAAAATATGAAAGTATAGGTAAATATGTAAGAACAAAATTTGCTGATTCTTTGTCCGAGATAATGTATCATACGGCCACTTCTATCGACAAGAAGAAAGATTCTGATTGACACGCAGGGGACGGAAGTGATGTGCTCAGTACTCAGGTCTGTGATAAGTTGTATCTGGAAAACGAAATAAAGCACGACAAAGAGTTAATGATTAAAACAACACAACATAAACTAGGATAAGGTTTAATTAGAGAAATTCCATGATGCACTATATTTTATCAGTTTGCAGACTTTAATAAGACAACAAGTCATTGTTTATAACCTACAGACAATTATGTGTATCAGATATTTTGATTGTAATTCATATTTATGTATGCCACGCTAATAAGTTGAATATACTAAGCTTTTATGTTGTAATCTATGTTTATAGGTCAGATGCAACGTAAATATGTCATGTTGTCTTTGCCTTGCATTCATACAATGCTAGATTTGCTTCCATTTAGTGTAGAGAGATAAAAGTAATTGTAGTAAGCATAAAGAGAGCACTGGAATAAAACAAAGAATGAAGGCCCGGTATACAAGTCACTCAATGTAATGTACACATGAATCTTGTACTATACGACTATAAACAACTTTCATTTGTAGCCACTTCCAACCATAGAGAGGAAGGGCTGGTTGAGATTGCTAACGGGATATGTTAGATCCAATACAATAACTAATTTGGAAATGTGTGCTAACCAGGGAATCCTGTCACAAGGGCGGACAAACCGGGACTTCCTAAAAACAAAAGTTACCCTATAATTTACTACAGTGGAGAAGCCATTGGATGGTGCACCTTTACAATGAAGAGTCATTGGAGGGCGTACTTAAACAGCGATGAAACCATTGGAGAGCGTGAATAAGTGAATAATAATGAATTACAGATGTACCAGTGAACATAAAGTTCTCCTAAGAACGGACAATATTTCAGAACAGTTTAACTGCATTTTGTTTTCTTTTTACTATTGTGCAATATATTTATTTATTCACCATAATCACATACTTAAAACATATTATTTCTTTGCGTCTTGTCTCTTTTCACCATAAGTAGAATTCCAACCATCTATTCGTTCATTCTGATACCTTGTTTAACTACACCGCCTGAATTAACTGTCCCATTAGGATGGGATTTTCACCAAAAGACAACGGATGAGAAATACTTGTTCCTAAATGAGAATGGCGACGATATGTTCGATCCAATACAATAACTAATTTGGAAATGTTCTTATCGCTAAAAATATTTGACATTTTTGTCAACGCTTAGCAGCAAACAAAGAAACGGTCTTAATGTGAATTCCTGGAAACAATCTTTGGACAGGAGAGCGTCAATCCTTCTAGGGATTCTTACGTTTGTGTTCTTTTCATCCTTTAAGCCTCGGTTCTCATTTCCCATGGTCCAGCTATTTGATCTACAATAAACGTGATTGATCTACTATGTAAGCATGGATTATTTTCAATACACAATATAAAAATATTATAAGATATACATGTTTGGCTTAAGTTACAAGTTATTTAGTTATGGCATTGTCATGATTTCTCCGTTCGATTACTTAGCTATACTTGTACTTCTCTCTCTCTCTCTCTCTCTCTCTCTCTCTCTCACACACACACACACACACGAAAGATTTTACAATGGAATCAAAATCTAATATTTGTTTAATTTTATCAGTTGGTGAATATACTCAAGCTTTAACCATATAGTGAATATTTACCTAGCGAAAGTGTGGTGTATCAAATTTATCTACACGATATATTTGATACGATGAAGTGTTTCAATAAGCACTTTTAATGTCACTGATCACTGAGATTTTCGTTTTATATATGTAATCTTGCAGCTTATGATAAGTCGTTTAAACCTTTCTACTGCCAGTGATCTTTATTCGAATATTGTAAACGATAGAATAAGTAAACAAATGAACAAAAACCTCATAAATGCCCATAAATGCACAAGTAGTTTGTGGATATAATAAATAAAGCCAAGATGTTAGCCATATGTAACTGTATGCGTACGTACGAGGAATGTAAAATTTTTGAACACTAGTGCGCTGTACAACAAATTATGTTTGCTCATTATTCAGTCAGAACATCTACTCTGTGTACCCACAATGCATCTATACACTTTGCTTCAGTCTGATTATCCCACTATTAAATGATATTCTGAATTCAGTTTCTGGTCATGTTGTCGATACACTGGAAAAGTGCACTTCTAAACGCATGGCGGCTTTCAAATCGATTGCCCTTCGGCGGACCTTTGATAACGGGATTGAGCCAAAAGAAACTTAAGAGCCAACTCCGGATGATGAGCTCCTACAGGAAGTCTGTCAAGAAGGATTTAGGGGCCCGAGGTGGGTGAGTGGTCTAAGGTGTCTCCTTTATAAATAACTGACATGTCATCTGACGGCGTGGGTTCGAGTTTCCGGCTAGGCCAATGTGGTTATATGTGTATGTGTGTGTGATTAGGATTTTTAACGTAGCTTTAACAATTGTTCAGTCATATCACTACGATGTCTGCAGTGTGACAGTTTATAGTGATGTCTAGCACTGGAGCATCATGCCACAGAGGCAGCTGTTAGTACTATTATTGTAAGTCTTTGGCATGACTCGGCCGGGGATCGAATCCACGACATCCCGCATCCGAGGCGGACGCTCTAACCACTAGGCCACCGGAGCGGTCCAGATTGTGTGAGAAAGCTTGCCAGTAACTTCACTTATGTCGGTGTTTCTTCTCTGGATTTACCCTGGTTCTTCCTCCACTAGACATACTGGCCGCAGGGTGTGGCATATCATGTGCTGAAAGTGTCATTATACCCACAATAACATCAATGATTAGCTCGTCTATACACGGTTATCGAGGAGATGTTTGCCTCGGGTACAGGTGTGCAGAAGGGTCATTCGGTACTGTGCCACAACTTTTTATATACGTCGGGTACAGGTGTGTAGAAGGGTGATTCGGTACTGTACCACAACTTTTGACAAGTCTGTTGGGACGAAACTGTCCAGTGAAACTAAATTTGTCACCTGTACCTGGCTGACTCTCTTAACTCTTGACAGTCTGACAAAGGCAAGCAATTTATGTTATCTACTCATATTGTCTGACCCAGATAATGTTTCTCACTTGAGTCGGGTTAAGAACAGTAACTCCATGTGTCATCACCTGTGACAATCTCATTCAGTTGTCTCTGGCAACTCTTTTCATACATGGCAAGTAAATGTAAGGCGATTTCAAACCGAGTCTTTTTTTGATCAGCCGTCAACAAACATCTCAGTTTTTCAATTTATCCGTGATAATATATATTCCATTGCGTATCGAACATCTTCATCTTTTGAGCTCTTTACAGAAGCTAATTCAACGTTCACCGATGGCAGACAACGAACTTCCAGAAATTGGGTCATCTTTCACGGATTTGCAGTCATCTTTAAAACGTTTAAACCGCTTCAGAATTATAGGATATGACATAGAATTACATATGTAAACTTACTCCAAGTCGGTTTATCTATCTATCGATCGATCAATCGATCTATCTATCGATCGATCGATGTGTCTTGCATCAGAAGTGTTCATACAGTATTCTTTAAGAATTGTCACTTGCTGAACAGCTCCATTTCATTTGATACATTTGTGTTTTCCATGTCTGTCTTTTTGCGTCTTTGACGCCGGAAATACCATGCAACCACATACATTTTAATACATGTAACGACAAAAATAGAAATGACAATCCCACAAATCAGTCCTGTGTCTGGTTTGCTGCTTCCTGCCTCAGAGGACTTTGAAGGTTGATTGTCTGTAGCTGTACAGGCATGGCATCCTGTGATTACCTGTAAGAACAATTCTTTAAAATAAAATGAAATTTAAATAAACACATTTCGATAAAATACGACTAATGTTTAATATAATTCACGGAATTTACTTTGATGGTTATATGTAGGTAGTGTATATTTAATATTTATACCGGTCTCTTATTTAAGGGTATGTTATTTCAATTTCTAAGTTCTGAAAGTAAAAAAAAAATACATGAAAAAAGGTTACGAAAAATTACTCGAAAATTCCTTATGTCTCGACTTACAAGCTAAAATCAAGCAAGATTAGACATTTTGATCTGAATAATTGACACAAATAAATAAACAAACAACGCTGTGTTCTCATATACATTAACAAAGTTCATCCTAGCTTTCGATATAATATTTTATGTTTCCCAACCTTGATGTTCTACATATAATTTTCTACTGCAATAATAACCTGGCACAAATATTATTTGACAGGAAGAAGTATATCGAATGATCTCTTCGGTTTTAGTCAAAACATTAACTTTGTAGTGCCCAGAGTCATTGAGTGAAATGTTATACAGTATTATGCCAAATGTTCCAAAACCTTTCACTCTAAGAGCGTGACTGTCTTCGGCTGTAAAATATTTCCTTTTTCATTCCAAGCTATCACGGATGAAACACGGTTTCATTCCACCACTGTAGACCCAATACAGTTTGATTCGACGACAGTAAACAATTCCAGACAAAACTCACTCTTCCAGCGTGACTGACATCGGCTTTAAAATTTCCTTTCTCATTCCAAGCTATCCGTGTTTCATCATTCCACCTCTGTAGACCCAATAAAGTTTGATTCGACGACAATGAACAAATTCCAAACAAAATTCATCGAAAATCTAAAATTACCCCTGTTTTCGATAGGCTCCACATCGACAGGACAATCTAAGCATCCTGCAATAATTAAGGAAGTAACACGTAAGGCATGATATTTGTTATTTTATCCTTCAGAGTTGCTATTGTTGTCCAAAAGCAACTGCAATGAGAAGACAAAGAAGATGGAATATCGTTATTTCTTAAGGAAACAACTACAAGTACGCCAATGACACCATTTTCCCATTATACAGTATGCCGTACCATACGTCTTCAGGTAGCATCGATATGTCAACGCTCAAACACATTAAATTAATTAATGACTTATAGCACGAAATATTTATAACAAAGACAACATATACTACACATGATACGTTCATGTACGCCAACGTTCCAGAGCAGAGGAAAATAATATTAGGAATAGATCTGCTAACATGAGCAATACATCAACATATAACCTAACTTCCATCATTCTTTCTTATATAAAGTGAAAAATGATTGGTGATAGAGATAGAGAGATTGACAGAATTCGCGATTTGAACAAGTTAGTTAAATTTTCCGCTGTCAGTTATATATTTGCATACATGTTGTTGAATTCTATATTTGTTATATGCATAGCCTTTTCCCCAAGACGTTAAGTCCAAGCTACACTATGGATATGTCACTGAATATAATTTTTTCATTAACTCGCATAGTTGCTGACTATCCTTGGGACAGGAAATATGGTAATGCGTGAGTTGTCAACAGGCTGGTCTCGGTAAAGAGCAGCAGTTAATCGTCTTAAATTATGTAGCAAACACGTATTTTATAATGGATTATATCCAGGGCTCGATGATTAAAGCTAGCCGTTTTACTCGATACTATATTTGGACAAAGAGTTTTTCTAAGAAATGAATGACATACTGCACTGTCTACCCTGTTCTTAATAGTTCAACAAGCCCAGTGTTAAGGGTGTAACAGATGATATATTAAAATTTGGCTTGAAACTGCAAGTGACAATATCATTTGAACGTATGTGGTATTGAGATAGTCCAGAGTTTGCCTCGTTTTTTAAGTTATAGAGCGTAAATAATTTTTGTCTCTTTCGCCTAAATAACTGACTTTCCGAGCTTCCGTCTCATATTACACTGGCATATTCTAAGATGGACCGGATGTAAACTATCTTTAGATTTGATGCAATTTGCTTGTTAACTTTGTATATTAGTTTTTAAATTTTGGCTATGTTTAAAGTGTTATCGATATGATAAGAAAATATGACCTTGACGAAAATAGTAATCACAGAAGGCAATGAGAAACCACATACATACAATCAATATTTTGAAACCAAAACCAACCCTTTTGCAATAACACCATCATTTTCCCAAGCAATATAAAAATTTTACAGCTTTCAAAATGTACAGACTATATTTTCACACAGACATTCTTTTCATCGCGTGTATATCTTTGATGTAGCAACGTGAAGTGCAAGATCAACACACGTTCGGAAATATTATCATATAATAAATTGGTATATCACCCCCACACCAACCTTCAATGGCGTGTATTACTCTTTCACCAACAAAAATGTAATTGCCCATACTTGTTAACATTGGCGATCCACTGATAAGTGTTTGGTTATTTCTCCCGTGTCAAACGTGTTGATGGATTTTATGTTTGCACTATATATCTTTACGACAATATATGTTTGTTAATATGTCACGGACAATAATAATATATATAAGTTAAAACGCCGATATTGCGAAACATTTTACAGGCACGAAAGTCAGGAAAAAAGTTTTTTACTTATTGTTGTAGAAGAATCTTTAACGCAGTAACTGAATTGAAAATAAAGTAGTCTCAGTCGCTGTCAACCACCATCATTTGAAAGGTGCGGGCATGTGTTATATGTTAATTGATTATACGTTAATTTATATATGTGAAATTGTGACCTGTTGACCTGAAATTCGTTTGATAAGCCCCTAACTTAAGCTTGCTCATGTAAAGTTAGAACAATAACTATTATGGTACATTGTGTAATTGGGAAAGAAGATGAACTTATTAAGGCACACATTTTAATCAAACCAGTTTAGAAGAGTATATACAATTTAGTTATTACTGTCTCCGTCAAGAAAGTATTTTGTTGTTACTCCAACTAATTTTAATGGCATGTTTTCGTTTTTAGAAGGCTTTAGTTTAAAGTCTTGCTTTCATGTAGTAATTACGTTAAAATGTTAACGATTTTTCATGTAGTAATCACGATAAAATGTTAACGATTTTTCATGTAGTAATCACGATAAAATGTAAACGATTTTTCATGTAGTAATCACGATAAAATATTAACGATTTTTCATGTGGTAATCAAGATAAAATGTTAACGATCAAAGGAAGCCAAAGTATACCTGTGTCAAACATTATACGATCATGACATTTGCAATATTAGGGAAACAATTTAAAATGTGTAGTTACCTTTCATAGCGTATACTGAAATGCCAGTACCAATTGTAGAAAGACAGCTATGTTCCCATCCATTGTCTGGAATACAAATTTAGCGGGTAAACTGCATGATTATTTCTTTTATATGCTAACTGGAAATGTTAATCCAAATATGCCATATACAAAATGTAGTTTGATAGATTCTCTGACATCTTTAGAAACAAATATCAAGCAAATATCTTAAGACCAATGTGTCCAAAAACGTTTATGACAAAACTATTTCCTCTCATGGCAACGAACAAACGCTGCAGTAGAATTCCATTCCAGAGCCCAAGCCATTTACACAATTTAACAGTTGCGAAAAGTTGTGATTGGTTCGGTTTGCAAGATTACGGCACATCACTACTTTGAAGGTTATAGTGTAGAGGGACTAGAAGAGTAAGGAGCCTTGCCAAGGGATTCCATAAGGTAGCAAAATACTGCACATCCGGTGGTGTAGATTGCACTCGAGCTTTTATAGTCCAGACCAAAGTACTCATCAGCCGCGGAGTCACTGCGGTTTCGCCAAAAATATGAACTTATGATGTATGTCTTTCTATCTAGTATTGGCTGTTTGAAATGGTCTTAATAACATGTCTTTCTACATAGAATTGGCTGTTTGAAATGGTCTTAATAACATGTCTTTCCATGTAGTATTTGGTGTTTGAAATGGTCTTAATAACATGTCTTTCTATGTAGTATTGGCTGTTTGAAATGGTCTTAATAACATGTCTTTCTATCTAGTATTGGCTGTTTGAAATGGTCTTAATAACGTCTTTCTATCTAGTATTGGCTGTTTGAAATGGTCTTAATAACATGTCTTTCTATGTAGTATTTGGTGTTTGAAATGGTCTTAATAACATGTCTTTCTATGTAGTATTTGGTGTTTGAAATGGTCTTAATAACATGTCTTTCTACATAGTATTTGGTGTTTGAAATGGTCTTAATAACATGTCTTTCTACATAGTATTTGGTGTTTGAAATGGTCTTAATTACATGTCTTTCTATGTAGTATTTGGTGTTTGAAACGCTTTTAGTAAAATTTTCTTCTATCTAGTATTGGCTGTTTGAAATTCTCTTAGTAACATATCTTTCTGTCTAATATTGGCTGATTGAAATGCCTTCAGTAAGATGTCTCTCTGTCTATTATTGGCTTTGAAATGCTTTTAGTAAGATATTTTACCTGTCTAGTATTGGCTGTTTGAAATGCACTTAGTAAGATATTTATTGTATCTAGTATCTGGTGTTTGAAATGATTTTAGTAAGATGTTTCTTCTATCTAGTGTTGCTTGTTTGAAATGTTTTAGTAAGATGTGTAGTATTGGCTGTTTGAAATGCTCTTAGTAAGATGTTTATTGTATCTAGTGTTTGCTGTTTGAAATGCTTTGAATAAGATGTTTCTTCTATCTAGTGCTGCTTGTTTGAAATGTTTTAGTAAGATATCTTTCTATCTAGTATTTGGTGTTTGAAATGGTTTAGCAAGATGTCTTTCTATCTAGTATTTTGTGTTTGAAATGCTTTTAGCAAGATGTTTCGTCTATCTAGTTTTTTTTATTTGAAATGCGCTTAGTAAGATTTCGTTCTATCTAGTATTTGGAGTTTGAAATGCTTTTAGTAAGAAGTATCTGCTGTCTAATACTGGCTGTTTGAAATGTTTTTAGTAAGATGTTAATTCTGTCTAATGTTGGCTTTTTGAAATGCTTTTATTAAGATGTTTCTTCTGTTTAGTATGGTCTGTTGTAAATGCTCTTCGAAAGATGCTTATTTATATAGTAGTGGCTGTTTAAAATGCTCTTACTAAGATGACTTTCTATCTAATAATGGCTGTTTTAAATGCGTTTAGTAACATGTTTATTCTATCTAGCATTGGCTGTTTGAAATACTCTTAATAAGATGTTTTTCTATCTTTTATTGACTGTTCGAGATGCTCTTAGTAAGATATCTTTCTAACTAGTATTTGGTGTCTGAAATGCTTTTAGCAAGATGTTTTATCTATCTAGTTTTGGCTGTTTGAAATTCTCTTAGTAAGATGTCTTTCTATCTAGTATTGGCTGTCTGAAATGCGCTTTAATACGATATCTTTCTGTATAGTATTTAGTGTTTGAAATGCGTTTAGTAAGATGTTTATTCTAAACAGTATTGGTTGTTTGAAATGCTCTTAGTAAGATATCTTTCGAACTAGTATTTGGTGTCTGAAATGCTTTTAGCAAGATGTTTTATCTATCTAGTTTTGGCTGTTTGAAATTCTCTTAGTAAGATGTCTTTCTATCTAGTATTGGCTGTCTGAAATGCGCTTTAATACGATGTCTTTCTATATAGTATTTAGTGTTGGAAATGCGTTTAGTAAGATGTTTATTCTAAACAGTATTGGTTGTTTGAAATGCTCTAGTAAGATATCTTTCTAATTAGTATTTGGTGTTTGAAATGCTTTCAGCAAGATGTTTCATCTATCTAGTTTTGGCTGTTTGAAATTCTCTTAGTAAGATGTCTTTCTATCTAGTACTGGCTGTCTGAAATGCGCTTTAATACGATGTCTTTCTATATAGTATTTAGCGTTTGAAATGTTTTTAGCAAGATGTTTCATCTATCTAGTTTTGGCTGTTTGAAATTCTCTTAGTAAGATGTCTTTCTATCTAGTATTGGCTGTCTGAAATGCGCTTTAATACGATGTCTTTCTATATAGTATTTAGTGTTTGAAATGTTTTTAGCAAGATGTTTCATCTATCTAGTTTTGGCTGTTTGAAATTCTCTTAGTAAGATGTCTTTCTATCTAGTATTGGCTGCCTGAAATGCGCTTTAATACGATATCTTTCTGTATAGTATTTAGTGCTTGAAATGCGTTTAGTAAGATGTTTATTCTAAACAGTATTGGTTGTTTGAAATGCTCTTAGTAAGATATCTTTCTAACTAGTATTTGGTGTCTGAAATGCTTTTAGCAAGATGTTTTATCTATCTAGTTTTGGCTGTTTGAAATTCTCTTAGTAAGATGTCTTTCTATCTAGTATTGGCTGTCTGAAATGCGCTTTAATACGATGTCTTTCTATATAGTATTTAGTGTTGGAAATGCGTTTAGTAAGATGTTTATTCTAAACAGTATTGGTTGTTTGAAATGCTCTAGTAAGATATCTTTCTAATTAGTATTTGGTGTTTGAAATGCTTTCAGCAAGATGTTTCATCTATCTAGTTTTGGCTGTTTGAAATTCTCTTAGTAAGATGTCTTTCTATCTAGTACTGGCTGTCTGAAATGCGCTTTAATACGATGTCTTTCTGTATAGTATTTAGTGTTTGAAATGCTTTTAGCAAGATGCTTCTTCTATTTAGTATAGGCTGTTTGAAATGCTCTTCGAAAGATGCTTATCTATCTAGTATTGGAAATTTGAAATTCACTTTGTAAGATATTTTTCTATCTATGCTCTTAGTAAGATGTATTTCTATGTAGTATTGGCTGTTTAAAATACTCTTAGTAAGATGTTTATCTATCTTGTATTGGACGTTTGAACTTCTTTCAGTAAAATGTTTATTCTATCTAGTGTTGGCTGTTTGCAATGCCCTTCGTAAGATGTCCTTCTATCGAGTATTGTCAGCCTGAACTGCTCTTATCAAGACGTCATTTTATATAATATTGACTCTTTGAAATGTTCTTAGTAAGATGTTTTTCTACCTGTTATGTAGTGTTTTAAATGCTTGTAGTAAGATGTTTCTTCTATCTTGTTTTTGTTGTTTGAAATTATCTTAGTAAGATGTCATTCTATCTAATATTTGCTGTTGGAAATGCTTTTAGTAAGACGTTTATTCTGTCTGGTGTTGGTTGTTTGAAATTAGCTAAACAAGATGTTTATCTATCTAGTATTGGCTATATGAAATGCTCTTAGTAAAATGTCTTTCTATCTAGTAATTGGTGTTTGAAATGATTTAAGAAAGATGTTTCTTCTATCTAGTATTGGCGTTTTAAAATGCAGTTCGTAAGATGTCTTTCTATATATTATTTGCTGTTTATAATGCTCTCAGTAAGATGTTTACTGTATCTAGCGTTGGTTGTTTGAAATGTTTTGGTAAGATATTTCTTCTCTGCAGTATTATATGTTTCAAAGGCTCTTAGCAAGATGCTTATCTATATAGAATTGGACGTTTGAAATGCTCTAAATAAGATATCACTCTAACTTGTATTTGGTGTTTGAAACGTTTTTAGCAAGATATTTCTTCTCTCTTATATTGGCTGTTTTAAATTCGCTTAGTAATATATCTTTCTGTCTAATATTGGCTGTTTGAAATGCTTTTAGGAAAATATTTCTTCTATTTGGTATGGGTTTTTTGAAATGCTCTTCGAAAGATATATATATATATATATATATATATATATATATATATATATATCATTGGAAGTTTGAAATGCACTTTGAAAGATAAGCTATTTTGTAATGGCTGATTTAAATGCTCTTAGTAAGATGTTTTTCTATCTAGTAGGTGGTGTCTGAAATGCCGTTAGTAAGATGTTTCTTCTGTTTAGTATTGCCTGCTTGAAATGCTCTTAGTAAGTTTAATTTCTTAATAATAGTGACTGTTTGAAATGCTTTTAGTACGATTTTTCTTCTTTTTAGTGTTGTTTGTATGAAATGTTCTTAGTAAGATGTAATTCTATCTAGTTTTGGACGTTTGAAATACACTTAGTAACACGTCTTCCTATCTAGTAATGGCTGTTTGAAATGCACTTAGTAACACGTCTTCCTATCTGGTAATGGCTGTTTGAATTCTCTTACTAAGATGTCTTTTATTTAGTATTTGGTGTTAAACATTATCTAATAGGATGTTTCTTCTATCTATTATTGGCCGTTTGAAATGCTGGTAGGAAACTGTCTTTCTATGTAATAGCTGGCTGTGTGCTCTTCTATCTAGTATTATCTGTTTGAAAGGCTCTTATAATATGTTTATCTATGTTCTTAGTATGATGTCTTTCTATATAGCATTGGCTGTTTGAAATGCTCTTAGGAAGATGTCTTTCCATCTAGTATTGTCTGTTTGAAATGCTCTTAGTAAGATATCTAACTTCCATCCGTTTCAAACCAGTTCAATCTAACTTATCCTAGTTCAAAACCAGTTCATTCCAAGCCGATTTTACATTTAAAACCTGCATTTGACATGTTTTGACCGGTTTCAAGCAGTTCAAACCGGTTCAATCGGGTTAAAGACCCGTTTCATCCTTTTCAAACAAATTAAAATCAGTTTTCCTGGTTCACTTCCTGTTCAAAACGGGATTATTCCAAGCCGATGTTATGGTCTAAGGCCTAATTGGACAGGTTTTGACCGGTTTTAAGCGGTTCAAACGGGATAAATTATGTTCAAACCAGTTCCATCCGTTTCAAACCAATTCAAACCAGTTTATCCTAGTTCAAAACCGGTTCAATCCTCTTTATTCCATGCCAATTGTTTGGTTTGAATATTGATTATTTTGACCGGTTTTAATCGGTTCAAACCGGTTCAGTCTGTTTCAAGCCGTTTCCATCCGTTTCAAACCGGTTTTACAAAGCGTATCCTGGTGGTAAACCGGTTCTAACCGATTTAGTCCAACCTGATTTTTTCGTTTAATTATGTATTGGACTGGTTTTCACCGGTTGTAAGCGGTTAAAGCTGGCTCAAGCTATTTACATCAGTTTCAAACCAGTTATCCTGGTTCAAAACCGGTTCAGTCGTGTTTATTCCAAGAGGATTTTATGGTGCTTGTCTTAATTGCACATATTTTGACCATTTTTAACCGGTTCAAACAGGTTTAAACCGGTTCCATCCATTTGAAACCAATTTAAACCAGTTTATCCAGGTCCGAAATCGGTTCAAATGCGGTTTTTTCCAAGCAGATTTTATGATTTAAGGATGTATTGGACAGGTTTTCATCGGTTTTAGGCGGTCCAGACCGGTTAAATCGAGTTCAAACCGGTTCCTTCAGTTTCAAACCAATATAAACCAATTTATCCTGGTTCAAAACGTTTTCAAACCTATTTATTCCATGCCTTTTATGGTTAAGTCTGAATGTGACAGGTTTAGACCGGTTCAAATTGGTTTCATCCGTTTTAGACCAATTCAAATCAGATTATCCCTGCTCAAAATTTGTTCACACTGGTTTATTTCAAGTTGATTTTATGGTTTAAGTATGTGCATTGGACAGGTTTTAACCGGTTTTAATCGGTTCAATCCGGTCCAATTCTGTTCAAACCAGTTGCGTCCGTTTCAAACCAGTTCAAACCAGTTTAGCCTGGTTCAAAGCCGGTTCAAATCGGTTTATTCTAAGCCGATTGTATGGTATGAGGCTTAATTGGATTGGTTTTCACTGATTGTATGCGGTTCAAGCCTGTTCAATCCGGATTATACCGGTAACATCTGTATCAAACCACTTCAAACCAGTTTATCCTGGTTCAAAACCGGTTCAGACCTGTTTATTCCAAGCCGATTTTATGGTTTGAAGCTGTATTGGACAGGCTTTCACCTGTTTTAATCGGATCAAACCAGTTCAATGCGGTTCAAACCGGTCCCATCCCTTATGAACCAGTTCAAACCAGATTATCGTGGTTCAAAACCGGTTCAAACCTGTTTATTCCAAGTATATTGTATGGTTTAAGTCTGTATTTGACAGGTTTTGACTCTTATTAAGCGGTTCAGACCGGTTCCATCCGTTTCAAACCAATTCAGCCTAGTCTATCCTGGTTCGAAACAGGTTATAACCGGTTTATTTCAGGCCGATTGTATGGTTTAGGGCTTAATTAGACAGGTTTTAACCGGTTTTAAGAGGTTCAAATCCATTCAATCCGGTTCCAATCAGTTCCATCCGTTCCAAACCAGTTCAAGCCAGATTATTGTGGTTGTGATTCGGATCTAACCGGTTTATTACAAGCTGAGTGCATGGATTAAATTAATATTGACAGGTTTTCACCTGTTTCAAGTGGTTCAAACCAGTTAATTAAAGTATAACTGGTTCAGTTCTTTTCTAAACCAGTTAAAACCAGTTTATCCTGGTTCAAAACTGGTTCAAACCTGTTTATTCAAAGCGGATGTTATGGTTTAAGGCTTAATTCGACAGGTTTTGACCGGTTTTAAGCGGAACAAACCGGTTCAGTCCGTATCGAGCCAATTTATCCCGGTTAAAAAACGGTTAAAACACTTTTATTCCAAGTAGATTTTAAACCTGTTAAGTCCGGTTCAAACCGATGGAATCCGTAGCAGACAGGTTTTGACCAGTTGTAAGCGGTTCAAGCCGCTTTCATCCGTTTCAAACCAGTTCAAACCTACCCCCAAGGGAGTACGACTGCTACCCCCACCAGAGTTACTACCCCTCCATGAACACCCCTTACACCTCAACTTGATGGATAAGCCAACGGTACAATTCCACGTTTTAATAAACACATGGTTACCTTTGGAAGCAAATGTTTCATTGGACTTAGTATTAGCATGTAAAGGTAATTAATTAAACCAAATTCCTCGTCTAACGAAGGTATTACAATCTTCTTGACACCATGCACAGATCACTTATCTATCGAAGGTATTACAATCTTCCTGACACCATGTATTGATTACCCATCTATCGAAGGCATTACAATCTTCTTGACAACATGCATAGATTACAAATCTATCGAAGTTATTACAGTCTTCTTGACGGCATGCATAGCTTACAAATCTATCGAAGGCATTACAGTCTTTTTGACACCATGCACATATTACAAATCTATCGAAGGTTTTACAGTCTTTTTGACACCATGCACATATTACAAATCTATCGAAGGTATTACAGTCTTTTTGACACCATGCACATATTACAAATCTATCGAAGTTATTACAGTCTTTTTGACACCATGCACATATTACGAATCTATCGAAGGTTTTACAGTCTTTTTGACACCATGCACATATTACAAATCTATCGAAGTTATTACAGTCTTCTTGACGGCATGCACATATTACAAATCTATCGAAGGTATTACAGTCTTTTTGACACCATGCACATATTACAAATCTATCGAAGGTATTACAGTCTTTTTGACACCATGCACATATTACAAATCTATCGAAGGTATTACAGTCTTTTTGACACCATGCACATATTACAAATCTATCGAAGTTATTACAGTCTTCTTGACACCATGCACATATTACAAATCTATCGAAGGTTTTACAGTCTTTTTGACACCATGCACATATTACAAATCTATCGAAGGTATTACAGTCTTTTTGACACCATGCACATATTACAAATCTATCGAAGGTATTACAGTCTTTTTGACACCATGCACATATTACAAATCTATCGAAGGTATTACAGTCTTTTTGACACCATGCACATATTACAAATCTATCGAAGGTATTACAGTCTTTTTGACACCATGCACATATTACAAATCTATCGAAGGTTTTACAGTCTTTTTGACACCATGCACATATTACAAATCTATCGAAGGTATTACAGTCTTTTTGACACCATGCACATATTACAAATCTATCGAAGGTATTACAGTCTTTTTGACACCATGCACATATTACAAATCTATCGAAGGTATTACAGTCTTTTTGACACCATGCACATATTACAAATCTATCGAAGGTTTTACAGTCTTTTTGACACCATGCACATATTACAAATCTATCGAAGGTATTACAGTCTTCTTGACTCCATGCAGTGTGGATGTTTATGGTTCACTGGAAGCCAAGAATTACCATCATTACTAAAAGCGCATGGTTTTGTTGTAAAAAATGGATTTAATTAAATCGAGATTTTGAAAAAGAAAATTTAAAAACTTGATCATTATGCAAATGTAAAGCATCGATTTTCCATGTACTTCATTTGAGTGATAACTGACTGAACAAATACATTTTTAAATAGTTCTAAATGTTCGCTTTGAATAAAACTATTTTAGCTTTCACTGACTGAGAATGAAAGATATTGAAACAATCTCCGATTAAATCAACTTCCACGACAAATCTTTCCATATCTCTTTTTAAAAACCATTTATATACATGCAATGCACTATAACGATGTCAGTGCCAAAAATCAAACGTTTCTATTTGTTTCGTGGCTTGATCAAAATAGGTTTGAAATTTGCAAAAGGTTTTGCAGGACTTAACGTTCATTTATATAAGCTTCCTTTCATCACACTACATTATTATTACAATATTATTGATTTAATCGCATCAGTAACAAGACAGTGGCGATTAGATCTTGTTACATTACGGGTTGGTTGATAAATAAACTAACAATGACATAAATCACAATGCATAAATTAGCACGCAAAGATGTAAAAATGGCGGAGTTTGTTTATCAAATTGCCAGCATTATGTCATTACAAAGAGTGTTACCAGTTGTTGGATTGCAACTTTTTATCCAATGTATTGCACGCAAAGTTGTCGACTTTTAACATTTCCCTTTTCGTTCAAAGACAAATCAAATATAGTATTTAATTTAGAAAGATGTTTAACCTCTCCTCTTTTTTCTGGATCAGACCTGAAAATCCAGACACGACAACGGTCGATATGCCTACTACATTTATCGATTTTATTCAAGGAGGGAGTTTGATGGATGATGTCATTCTGAAGCCGCACTCAGTCTTTAGGATTTGTCGGTAGAAGCCTTACTGCATTGATGCAATCATTGATGTACATACCACTTAATAGCAACAGCAAACCAAGCTAGAAATAGGACTGTCAGAACGCAAAACAAATTTTCATATACCATCATAATAAACTTTTGTGCTATGACTGTCTAACGCATGTGTTGATGCACACGGCCTCAATATTTCATAATAAAGACGGCTCCATCGCTCAGTCCATGGTGCTAAAAGCATATACAATTAAGTTTATTGCAACGTCTTACATATACAGCGCGACGGTAACTATAATCAATGATGTACCATGCTCTGGCTTGTGGTTTTTGGCGCTTTACAGACATTATTTTGAAACTGGATAGCTGCACATATATCAGTAGGAGGTCAGGACTGACTAACAAAACATATTTTAGGCTGAAACATCAGATGCCTATTCCAATGTACCCCTTTATCTGATTCACAGCACTAATTCAGCTTATATAGCAACCATATCGAAACACCATATTAACAATGCAAAAAATTTAAATTTCTGAATGATTGATCAATCCTGTATGTAATGGCATGTGCGTATCCTTGATGATAGCTTCTGTGTACAGAAAATCAATCAGTTGCAGCATTTTCTGGATCTGCATGTGTTTCAAACCCGTGCTGTTAGTATCGAAAAAGTAACGATTTGACAAAAGAGGTGCCCAAATCGGTCATTTGTCTCTTACTATCTTACTTTTTATCAAGACCTGGTTCTGTTCCAAATTACGCTTTAAGTGCCCCAGCTGCACGTGCTAATGGAGGCGCAGCAATTATTATTTGGATTGAAATGTGCACGGCAGATGAAAACTGACTTTAGATGTTTAATGCAAGAACCGTCAAAATCGTGTTTGGCAAGTGTGCCCATCAAGTCGTAATATTTAGACCAAGTCTAAATGCACACACGTTGTAAACAATTGACTCTAGAAGCTAACCCAAACCCTTACTCTAGAAGCTGTGAAATATCATTATGCACGGATCGAACACGTAAATGTGACTGACTTGGGTAGCAATCGTTGTCTAGCGGTTAGACAACCTGAAAATTGGTCATCCTTAAAAATTATATTTCCAGCAAAAATGTGTGAACAAGCAACACATCTGGCAAAAGACGCAGATATAATTGGCGGGGTTTGTTTTCGTCTTTCTAGTTCATTTACAACAACCACGGCATTTGATGCTCTGAGAAAAATCTAAGCTGTCTTTGCAACAAAGCAATCGATTTTGTGTCGACGCCTCCGTTGATCGTTTTCTTTCTTAAGTTTATTTTTCTACCTTTTGCAATGTAAACATATTAAAAGAATAAATGACGAATAATTATGCATTCGAAATGACTGATGTCAAAATAACTATTTAATACGACTGACGTGATTTTAATACTTTACGTTTGTAAGCGAGGTTGAGTATTGTCGACATCTTGTGATTTATCTTGACATTGCACAATCCAGATTGATTTCTCGTGCCTAAGCTGGTATTATGTATTGCACGTTGTACTGGAAATACGTGGCTAAAGTGTCACATGTTCTAACAAATTCGAATTTAAAAGATATAATCTAAAGACCTAAGAGGCATTAAGAAGTCCAAGGAAATCAACTTTAGTGCAGTCCAACTTCTCAATTTAACACGAAATAATTTCCTTTACAGACAATCCCTTCTTCGAGTTATTTATAATGAATTGAACAGCCTTCCCCACAAACTGATTCCAATAAAAAATTTATTGTAGTTGATATTGAAGCCTTGTGTTTTTATTGGATCTCTCTGATCATTATCGTGGCCTTCTGCTGAGGAATAGGTTAATATATTCCGCTGGGAGTTAGTTTGCACCTACAGACGGGATGTCGACACAATTCCATTTTTTATACTATCAATTAGTATGCCGATGTTTTCTGGAACAGGAAGAGACCGCATTGGGGCTAATGCATAGATGGCTTCAGTTTGATTATGCGTCCCATTCCACTCCTGCAATGAAACATGAACACCTATGACTCGAAATAGTACCCCGACATTCATGTGCACCATTGACTAGACATATTACCCTGACGTTGTTGAACACATATGACTTGAAATCTTAAATCAAACATGTGCAAAAATGTATCGCCTTTTATTTTCGTAATATTATTCTTACGGTTCTATGGTCACACACTAAGTAACGGGAAGGATAGGCAACAACTTTTGTTAAGCATAATACACAATTCAATTGTCAAAGTTATAAATGAAAATGTGAGATGAACTTACAGTATCATGAAGTGAATCCCAAATAATTTTGATAAAAATCTATTGTTCCAAATCAATGAAAAGTTGTGTATACAGTTCAAACAGGAAATATAATGGTCCGCCAAGAATCGTGACGTTGTCAAAATGGCGTGGTCCAGAACTCCTTTGAATAATTCACAGTAGTTCCAGATAATACTATAGTCCAAATAATGACCACTTTCCATTTCCACTAACAGTCCAAACAAATGTGTTTCTTCTGATATACTATATAAGTACAACATACAACACGTCTGCAAACTTATAACATGAACATAAAAATCGATAATGACTCCAAAAGTAGTAATGAATCTGACTGCTAAGTTCTAGCCTTATGTACACCTTTTCTTACGACTATATTTCACAACATACCCCACGTGGTTGATCTGACTAATCAATTTATCTTGAACTTGCCTATTCGTGTGACTTAGCCCAACGAATAGAAAGTTACACAATTCTTCTAGAACCGTCCAAACCCCATCAACCAAAGTCGTCATTAAGTCCACACTCAATCTAACTTGAGTAGAAATACGAAAAATATACGATTAGAAGAAATACGGCATACCCTGTGTGATGATTATCAAGTGATGCTCAACAATGACGGAACAAACACGGTAGCTGACATATGTGAGCGTGAGCTCGGAAAGCCGCTTATCGTGTTTGGAAACAAACTTTCAAGGGATCGTCATTTGCGACTTGAAGTGATTTAGAAACGGAAACATAAAGGTAATTTGATCTAATGCCTTCTTGGAGAAAATTGTATCTGAACAGAGACTATACATATTGTTTTTTCTTTGTTTACATGTGGCGGTAAAATATCCTAGTCTAGATCATATAGAATTTTATCAGATACTAAAGCAGGCAAGGGAGACAAAAAGAGCATGTCGATACATGTTATATATAAGTTCAATAATATTGTGACTCAGTGATGTGAGGGCTTGTGACTTGAAAATCGGGAACTTGGTAATATAACATGTTATTAACAATTCTGTAAATCACATGTGTTAGCGTTAAAGTGTAGGTCCGGGTGATCGACCATGCCTTCAGTATGGCATTGAAGCTAATGCGCGTAATCAATCAGCTTCGCGGAAAGTGGATGTGTTGGCGAGAGTTAGCATGAGTGGCGGCGTAGATTTGTCAATACTCCCGTTGCAGAGAAAATCGACGCGTTCGTCACGGATAAAAATAACTACGACAGCCAGTGTTTTGAATGAAGACTCCTATCAGTGACGTATCCTACGTACGATCAAACGGAACAGTAACGTTGACTTTCTTATTCAGGTTATTGATATCTAGGTTTGAAATGACCCAACCCTGATATGCTGTCAATGTACTAATTTGCAATAAAGGCCATCGGCCGATTAGACTATGTGTCGTGAGAAGCGTGTGGTACAAAGTTAATCTCTTACTGTTTATCATCTCGTGTGGATAAAAGATCTTTCTCGAGTGATCTACCGGCACAACAAGCACAAAGATAACCAGTTTTCATGTCGACGCTGAATACAGGTATTTTGCACCCAACAGCCGCTTGATAACCATTAATTTTACTGCGGTGAATCAGTGAATTTCACAGCACACAATCATGACAGAGCAAGAAATGTACCACGGTACAGAGGATGATGAACGTCGTTTGTGCTGCTTACAGGAATATTGAATCTCTGAACGCTTCCATGATTCCAACAATCTAGAAACCCCCCTGCGGAACAATCAAATGCGCTGAATGTGGCTAAGCAAGACCGATGCCGGCTTTGCTATACTGTTGTCAAATGTGATGGAACAACAAAGCCGTCTATGTTGCACCGTGGCACGGATTCCGTTGACACGTTTATTAGATTGCTCAAAGAAATAGATCCGTCAGCAGCTTGCGTATAACCAACGACTGCATACATTAGTTACCACAGCCACAAATAGCTCGATCTGTGAATGAGCTTTCAGTTCTACTGATGCAAATATTTGTGATCACTCTCACATCGATGTAGCATATACAGGAGCCGCAAACAGCGCATTCAACATGCAATTGCGAATTTACACAAACAAAAATAATATTCTCGTAGTACTCAATAACGTTAGCCGGTATAAAGGTCACTTAATTACGCATGAAATGGGAACATTATCGAACGCGGAAATAAGAGGTTTCACCAGCAAGATGGAAATAAGTGAGGTTTTGGTTGAGCCCGCTGGAGTTCATCGATTCACCACAGTTCCCGAGTTCCAGTATCGACATATTTGTGACTAACCTTGCGTCGTGATCTAACGATCGATTTAAGATTACTCACCAATATGATTGTGCTTGACCTTTCGAACTAGAAAAGTATGGTTTGCTCACGAGCAAAGGAGATCACCCATAGGAGTATATGAGAGACGTGGAGAAGTTTTGTTGAGACAATTGCAACCGATTCGAAGCCGTGTCGTTGTCGTTGTGGGATTTTGGCCAACACTTACAATCACGTAAACAGCGTATCAAGATCTGTATCTGCGTACGGACGTGTTGTTGCTCAGGGATGGCTTCGAGAAGTTTCGTGATACCGCACTACGCGTGTGCAAGCTCGATCTCGTGCATTACTTCTAATCATCGGAAATGACATGGGGCGCACTGTTTCCGAATACAATGATGGAATTATAACTGTTCAATGATATTGAGCAACATTTGGTTATTGCACATGGTATCCACGGATGGATTTCCATGGCAAGTCAGCGTTACTCTCACACAAACAATCTGCTCGTGGATGGATGCTACCCGCAGTCGCAAGCAGTTATATTATGCATTTTCACGAACAGGGGATAGTGTCGAATGTAGCACATGCCTCATCGATCGATCCAGCTGATTTAGACATACACGCTCAGACACAAGTACGATCATAACAGCGACTGTATATACTTCTTATATATGGCCTTGAGTATTCGTAAAACACACATGAACACGTTGCTGACACATTTCCGCCGATGATATCTATAACGATATTTGAAGCGGAACAACAACTACGAAATGAACTTGCTAAGAAACCCGTGTTCCCATGATATATAAACGCCAGTGTGTGGGTATAGATCATATTTGCGAGATCAAATCGTTATCTTTGGTGTTACTGGAACTGTGACTACAGCAAACCATCATCGGTACACAAGTAGGATTTGCTCTCTAGGTTATATCGATGGTTGTTGTTGTTGTTGTTGTAGGTTTAACGCCATTTTTTAGCACACGATAGGCTATGCGTGGCGGCCAGTATTAATGGTGGAGGAAGGACCCGGGAAAACCCAGGAAAGAACCACCGACCCACGAGAAGCTACTGGTAAGCTTTCTCAAATACCCACATTAGCCGAATCCTAGACTCGAACCCACGCAGAGGTGAGATGGCAGTGATCCGTAACGGAAAGCGCTTTAGACCACTCGGCCACTCGGGGCCCCTATATCGAAGATAACAGATGCTGGAAAAAAAAACTTCATTACTAATGCATTCACAAATACGTGTCTGATCAGAACTTCTCCTGGAAGCACCAAGCAGTCTCAAGCCAATTAGTGAAAAATAATCTAGCTATTAAAGATAAAATGATTAGAAAAACCTGACTTTAAGATGGTACTGGTTGAAATGGATAACCACTCATGTCATCATCATCATCATCATCAGTCTCATGACCTAGTGTGGTCGTTGAGGCACTGTGCTGCTGAACATCTGACCAGTTCCCTCCACTTTTCTCGATCATGTGCCAAAGCCTGTGTCTCCGCAAAACTTTTCCTGGTCCATTCTGTGATGTTGTCAGTCCACTGTTTTCTCTGTCTACCTCTCCTTCTGCCACCCTGGACGCTGCCCTGCAGGACTGTTGTGGATAGAGTGTTGGCTCTAGTGACATGGCCATACCATTTCAGCTTTCTCTTTTTGACGGTGGTGAGGAGGTCCTCATATTGGCCTACTTCACGCCTGATGGCGTTACGCACTTCTTCATTTGTGATGTGATCCATGTAAGAGATGCCAAGGATGGTTCTGTAGCATCTCATTTCAAGTGACTGGATTCTTCGTTGTAAGGGTCCATGCCTCACATGAGTACAAAAAGACTGAGATGACTAGAGCTCGTAATAGTCTGATTTTAGTTTTCAGACAGATATTCTTGTCTCTCCAGATGGGTCTTAGCTTTGACATAGTTGCCATTGTTTGTGCTGCTCTTGACAAAATTTCTGCTCTTGATCCCTCTTCAGTGATTATGGAACCAAGGCATTGGACTGGCTCACTGTTTCTAGTTCATGTCCTCTGACTTTAATCTTGGCTGAGATTTGTTTGCCACTATTTGTCATCAGTTTTGTCTTCTCAGCGCTTATCTCCATGTCAAATCTGGAAGATGTTTCATCCAGGTTCTTCACTAAGGTGGCTAGCTCGTCTACACTGCCTGCCAGCCCATCAATGTCGTCTGCAAAGCGGAGGTTGGTGATGTTACGCCCTCCAATGCTGACTGTCCCACAGTGGTTTTCCAGGGCTTCGCTCATGATGCGCTCTAAGTAGATGTTGAAAAGCGTGGGTGACAGGGAACAGCCTTGACGCACTCCCACTGTTGTCTGGAACCAGTCCCCCATAGCACCTTGGGCAATTACTGCACTGGTAGCCTTGGCGTACAGCTGCTTGATGGTATTGTAATTGCTTGGCTTGGTTAGGTTTGTTTATTAGATGTAAGGTGGGGAGTTCCTGGTTTTTCTGTATTGTATTTGCTTGGCTCGGTTAGATTTGTTTCTTGGAGGTACTACTGGTACTCATGTCACCGCGCACAAATACGGAACTGTGGCAGATGCGACCCAAAACAGGTAACCGATTTTCGACTAAACAGTTCCCTGTGTTAATCGATTTGCGTGGGAGCTCACGCCACAGCAGCACCCAACTCATGTTGAAATTTATATTTGTCCAAAGGTCTAGACCATAAAATGTACTCATTACAAACAAGATGGAAGGAGTATTTTTGAATTCAGCTCAATCCAGACACACTGTATTTAATATAACTCTGCATATACGCTGGTACCGTATTTCATAAAATGATAAGCTGCCTGCTACATTTTGCAGTATGGCAAAAAGAATTCCATAAAGTAGATCAATACATAACAGCAAAGCGCATGTTGGGATATTGATTAGTTGAAAGCTTAACTAAAAAGCCTATAATGTTTTCAGCTTTTATAAACATGTAATTCCAATAGCATTAAGGAGAGAAAAACGAGATAATTTGTCACGACTATACGTATAGTGTAACAGAGTATGAATAACGTTTCTAACCTGCCGTCACTGAATGCACTGAAATAAAGTCAGGATCAGAGAGAACTCATATCTACGCATACATAGATGCAGTTATATAACTAATAATTTAATACTGCATACATGACAATATTTCAAAGAAATTTAGGTGACAGTATTTTTCATCAGCTCTATTTGGCCTTCCAAGCTTCCTACCAAGCCATCCACATGTACAGTCCCACAATGAACATTCATTACCAAAGAATCATATTGCTCAGTTAAAGAAACAAAAATGTCAATGTAATAAATGTCATTTTTCCATAAACATTTCCATTGAAAACGGTAAATTTAAAATGAACTAAATGACATTTATGATTTATAAAATATAAGATCACATAGTATCCCTGTTTTAAAGTTCTCTTACTGAAACTACTGAAAACAGACCTTGATGGAAGTTTACAACGAAACAGTGGACTTTTGAAAAATGTTACATTGGGGTGCTTCTGGGGTTATTATTTTTCATTTTCTATTGATGCAAGCTTTGATTATTTTGTTTAAAACCGTCACTACCTTGACGAAGCTGCATTTGGGTGTATGTTATTCAGATTTATATCACGTTGGTTTGACTTTGCTTGTATTGGAATTGCTTGGCTTGGTTAGGTTTGTTTCTTGGAGGTAAGGTGGGTAGGTCCCATTTCTTTGTATTTTAAAATATTTGCTTGGCTCGGTTAGATTTGTTTCCTGGAGGTAAGGTGGGTAGGTCCCATTTCTTCGTATTTTAAAATATTTGCTTGGCTCGGTTAGATTTGTTTCCTGGAGGTAAGGTAGGTAGGTCCGATTTGTTTGTATTGTATTTGCTTGGCTCGGTTGGATTTGTTTCTTGGAGGTAAGGTGGGTAGGTCCCATTTCTTTGTATTTTAAAATATTTGCTTGGCTCGGTTAGATTTGTTTCTTGGAGGTAAGATGGGTACGTCCCAGTTTTGATCTTCTTTATATGCAAGTATAGTATCCAGCTGAATGATACTGAGTGGGTTGTAATGTTCAGCTTTGTACAATCTTAATGTCATTAAATGACGCTAACCCTAACTCCTGCCTATAAAAACTGTCTTGTATAGGACCGCTTTTCACAATCATCTCCACTGGCATGTCTCATACATGTACTTTCTATTTCATGACAATCCTGACTTCTTCCTTAAAAGGCATATCATCTGGTACCATCAGTAGGTATTGATAATTTCATTTTGGGTCTAAAACTGCATATGTAATACATTTGAATGTGGTTGCCAAATTTGACATTCGAGAAAAGTGTGCATTCCTCATACAGTGTATTAGTGAATGACTTATTACAATGAGTTCCATTAGAGTGACTGACAGTGTGATTCTTCAATGTACTTCCGTGACTAGACGTGGAGCGCTATGACTAATATAAAATTTACAGTATCTCTAGAGAGAAATTTTCGAACTGCACACTGTTCTGTTTTCAATAAATGTTTGTGTCTATAAATAGTTAAAACTTTGCGTATCGTAAAGTTTTGTCTTTTTCTCTGCTGAAACGAATTAAAGGGGTACTGTATTACGATTGTGTTCAAAACAAACTATTTTAAATGCCCCCTGTTTATACTAGACCACATACGGTATTTACAACAGATCGAATATTTCAGAAGTGATAACATCTATTTACTCAACTTAGCTAGATCTAGCAGCAAATTAAGTAGTTGTAGCTGGCATAATTTGAATGGTGTTATTTATCAAGCTCCTAAAAACCATCAGCAACTCCAGGAAAAAACTGCGCATGCCTATTTCCTGAATAGTAAGACACGCATACCTGATCCATGCCTATTTTCCTGAATAGTAAAACATGCATACCTGATACATGCCTATTTCCTGAATAGTAAGACACGCATACCTGATCCATGCCTATTTCCTGAATAGTAAGACACGCATACCTGATCCATGCCTATTTCCTGAATGGTAAGACACGCATACCTGATCCATGCCTATTTCCTGAATTGTGCATCTTGACCAGACTGCATACCTCGCCTGTGTCCACTAAATTCGGATATTCGTTGTCCAGTGAATCGGCACCCCGAGAGAATTTAGCTTTCAATGTCAGCTCGAATATGAAATTTTTTAATAACTCATAAATATATTTCATTTAAAGAAAAGCTTATGCAATATTTCAGCCTTGGAAGTGTTACCTTTAACTGTATTTTGTATACCTTAAAAATCTTAAAACATCTGTACCTTTATTCTTTAGCCTTGAATCATCTTTACATTTGACACGAAAGTACTTTGTACTTATTTGTTCAATGATATGTTACAAGCCAAGGGTCCTTATTTGACCGAGCGGTTGTCAAACCCTGTCACAATTCTCGCTAGAAGTCATAAGTTTACCCCAACTTTCCAAAGCCTTTCCATACAATTTCAGTTGGAAATTAGAAAGCCCGACTTGTCCATTCTATATCTAAATTTTACTCTAATTAATGCAAGACCACAGATAAAACAACCTGCCAAATATCTGTCAACCTCACATCTGCATGGTTTATCTTCATCAGGTTTCCGTACCGCCAGTCGTTCACGCCTTAGAAAATATACGAGTATCCCCTAACACTGGGAACTATTTTAACTCCGCCACCTTAGGCCAGTCAATGTATGATTTCCAGGCACATTTCGCCAATATAACTGCACCATATTTGTCCCCATGGCGACATAAACGGTATCTGCAGAGTCCCTCTTATTTATTCCTTTGTGTAATTTACCGATTTCCTACCGTAAATACTGCCACTGCAATCACACCACCAATGTACACCACTAAATTTTAATATGGACTATCTTACGACAGGGACATTCATTCGGGTTTGGCCGGAATTCACTACTAGTGAACCATGGCATCATGGAAACTCACTAACACTTCACTCCGTGACGTTTGCTTCTAGTAATTAGCTAATCATTTCGGGCAAGGGATATTTCCATTGCGCCGAATTCCAATAATCACACAAGTAATTACACAAATCTAAGAATTCCTTCAAACGGGGCGCTATAACCAAATGCGCATACTCCAAATTTATTACAGATACAAGTTTAACACACGCTTATTGCACATGCATCCATGCATACATACACGATCTGACGCCAAGTGTTATGCATACATGAGCATATTTTTAGACCTTAAGTTCTGTGAAACAATATGTCGCCATGACTGTGCTGATGTGTCGTTATATTTTATGCATGTACACATGCTCTGAAAGAATGAAGTACCCCAAAAGTTCTTTTTGGCTTACATTGGCCTTTAAATAAACAATATCATCGTGTAATGTTGATCATCCCATTCCTACAGTTCATCGTTCTAATTAATAGGCTTTCGTTTATGATCACGTTTGAAAATGTACTTGTAAACGTTTAGAAACTACACCAGATACGTAGCACCCACAGTATCATGTTTCGTATTATTTAATTAAATTTAGGTTTATTTGTATCTAGCAGAGGCAACTATCACTTTTTAAACAGAGTAAATATATTTTTAGTAACATATTCGTTGGTGTTGTTACGACTTTTTAATAAACATTTTTAGTGACGTTCTTATATACACTGTACGGCTCTGCGTCAAATATCTTTCCCTACTAGATCTATGTCGCATTACCTAACACGTGATATAGTTCACAATACATCCCCACATCGCAACAGAACCCACCTGACTAGTAATCCAATATACAGTCACGTACCGAAAGCTGAAGACACATTACTTATCAATATGCGCATATTTGTGTGCTGGCCATAATATCAACCAAGTTTTCGGACAACGCATCCAAACCTGAGAATTGTTGTTCTAACGTGATTTTTTCATACACTGCAATAAGATCAGATCCGTAAACAAATTTTAAAAAGTGTGGGGACAAGAATTTTTGTCGGTATGCGCATCTTACGGCGATGAATGCCTTTTTTAGTAAGTGTCAGGAAAACTCGTCAAAATCTTAGGGTCTAAAATGATCGTATGCTTGACAGGCACTTGGCTTACTACACAGGCGGGAGTATCTATATAGAAATAACATGCACTTCAAATTCTTGGCAACAGTAAATGCGTATATATGCTGAAGTCTGAAATCTCAAATAAATTAATTGTTGATTAGATATGTTTGAACATATGTAACATGGAAATACGGATAGGTACTTTCGTATACAAAATAACACGTATTTGACAATGCAATGTATCTTCACGATTTCCTTTTCAAATATTAATCTAAAAATATCCTTGTTAGACGCTACGCATTGTTATTTACAAAAAGGTCTCTTAATCAAGCGAATTAAACACTCGCATGGGTTTGGTTCGAACGCCATTGTTTTTCCCCTTTTTCCAAGGACTTATAGACAATAATCAATGTCAACTGGAAGTTATGATAACGCGCCAAGAATAAATAATTTTCCTTTAATCAATGACCACAAAGTATCACAACTTACATTTGCAACACAACTTACATTTGCAACCCATCTTCACAACTGCATGACAACTTCATAATTGCATGGTGTCACCTTGTTTGATTTCCGTAACGTAGACCCAGTAGTTCGCGCCATGAAAATATAGCGTCGACTCAAACACCACGACAGGGATCTTTTTTCCTAGTCTATCTCTGGGTCAGTCGAACCACGGTTTGTAACCTGTATGACTCCACCACGTTTACCATCATAGCAGCAATAAAAGCCGTATCCAGATAATGGCACAACCCCATCTCAATTATCAGCCCCTATCACAAATATTTCAAATAGATGAAGAATTAATCAAGTCCCTTAGATTTAAATAGGAAATACCTAGCTCGAGCCCACTTATTAGGCTCTGACATGAACACAACTACGAAGCTAAACCATGTCATAGTAAACTCTAATCAATACTGCACTATGTGGCGTTTGCCCCTAGAAATTGGCTAATTGCTCGGCTGAGAAATATTTCCTCAACACAGACTTACCGTAATCAAGCAACTGATCACTAAAATCTAATAAATCTACAAAATGGAGACGTAAATACAAAATTGGGCAATTCTTACATTTATTGCATTATTTTTAAAGGTGAACTAGTGTATTATACACGAATGGTATTAAAGATTTGAATGTTTGGGGTAATAAAAAAAAAAGATTGGTTGCACTTTAATCAAATGCTCAGTGGTACGTGATAACGTGCAGCAAAATAATTCTCACGCAAATAATATGAAAATTGCATTTTTCAGCATCTAAATATAGTCTTCAGATTCCACCTCAAATCCACATTGATTTGTAAATTTATATAAAATCCTTTAAAAATGTAAGTAGCATTTTTATCCCATAAAAATGTCATTACAATTGCACACCTTCTATCCATTAGTGTGCCTTTTTTCTGACGATTGTTATCATTTATAAGTGTGTATCATGGCTATATTTCTTCAATAACATTATACGATCATTCCAAATTATGGACTGACGCCTACTTCACTGTAGGCGTAATATGCCTGGGGTTCATATTCTGCGGATTCATCAGCCGTCCCAAATATAGTGACTAATGAAATATTAAAACAGAATAATGTGTATTTTCTCTTGACAGGTAACGTAACTTAATAATTAATGCATTAGCGTATGTACGTCACTGTATAACCAATTATGAATGATTATAGAACACTAATTCTGTATTGTATTGTGTGATACAATTAGACATATGGTGCAACATTGTTTCATTCATTTCTAATGGAAAATGTATCATTTCTGGTTGGTTGCTTGTTATGTGTTTAAACGCCAGTTGTCAATACATGATAAATGGAAGCCAGTATAATTGGTGGAGGAAGAACCAGCGAAAACCCTGGAAAGAACCACCGACTCCAGGACGATGCTGGCAAACTTTCTCACATATACATGCTGGCCGAGCCCGAGACTGAGAACCACGTGGACAGAGCTGCGACCCATCGCCGAATGTAAATTAGAGTTTTATATCTCTTAATATTATAAAAATTCCATTTTCTCAGGAACGCCTACAGGAAGGCATTATGACATGCATTTCATATCTCTGTGTTATTAAAGTGAATTGCAATGTTTTTGAATAGATGTTTATTCATTGTGAAAATTTAAATAAAAAGCAAAGATGAGAACAACCAAAGATGGAAGGCCAACACTCTAAACCATAAGCTTTACCTTCTGAAATTCGTTGCAGTATGGTAATAATATATTTCGCTCATGATCATTTTCGCTCAGTTGTTTTGGTATGCTTACCATTACATTCATATTATATAATGGTTTGATCCTGATTTTATGTGCATTATGTTTCCAAATTGTGACCTCTGCACAAGTCAACAAATCCAATCAATGCCACCCGTCACCAGTGTGAGGATCTTGATGAGACATAAGATTGTCTTTTAGGAAACCCAATGGAACGCAATTGTCTGTCAAAATCTTTCAACGATGTCTTTATTACAATGTTTCCGTTTAGTGCGGACAATTTAAAATCGGTAGTTTGGCTGGAACTTTTCGATTGTGTACCACATGTAAAGTGAATACGACAAACCAATAAAATATCGTGATGTTAAAAATATCATTTTAATTTGTATTGTACCATCTTTCTCTCTAATGTATTTTATTCGCCATTGTAGGAATAAAATGAGCTGACAGAGAATATTTCTCTAAATGTTAAGCCCACCCATCCAACCCCATTTACATATTGCACGTTATCTTCACTAGCATCACAATATAAACCTTCGCGTTATATGTTCATACAACTTTTTTACCACAGTAACGGAAGTCAGGCCTATTACACTTTCTTACTCAGCAACGGAAGTCCAGTCGATCATACTTTGTTACCACAGCAATGGAAGTCCGGTTGATTACACTTCTTACCACAGCAAGGGAAGGCGGGCCTATTACACTTTCTTGCCACGGCAACGGAAGTCAGGCCTATTACACTTTCTTGCCACGGCAACGGAAGTCAGGCCTATTACACTTTCTTACCACAGCAACGGAAGTCAGGCCTATTATAATTTCTTACCACAGCAATGGAAGTCAGGCATATCTCACTTTCTTACGACAGGAAGGCTTGTCGAACTTTCTTATTAAAGAAATGGAAGTCTGGTCTATCACACTTACTTACTACAGGAATATAATCATAAACCCTTAAACGTATAAATATTCTTTGGTCAGATACATATATAAAGATAATTTATTTATGCGTAAGACTCAGTATTATATTTCGAACATTTTACTGACCTTAGAAATTGTAATTATCTTTACGAGGAAGTTAGAGGACTTTCTTTAGGACTTAAAATGGTTTTCAATCTTTGCTTTTATTTCACAATTTTAAAAAGATCTGACGTGGTTCATTTTCCTACATAGTGCGGAAGAAAGTAAGAACAAGCAAATGTTTCACCAGTGAATACCACTTCTTAATTTTACTTTTCATTTGCACTAAAATATTCAAGAAAGAGTTCTAGCACTCTTTTATAGGAGCCATTTAATGTCATTAAACTCTCACGATCGTCTCGTGTGAACATTGACAAGACCAAATAACAGCAAATTGTTCATTATTTGTATTTTCTCACTAGTACTCTGGACATGTTCCATTGAACTTTTTCGATGTCTCACTGAAACTCCTTTTAGGTCCTATTGAACTTTCTCTATTGAAAACTACCTTTCTTCGATACATTCATTCTATTAAACTTTTGTGATTGTCCCCAATCATGGCTTCCGTAAGTACTTTCCTAAGTAATAACGCAATATCTATTTTAAATTATTTCACACTTTCAAGGATGGATTGATACTTTTCAGATGGATCGATTGTGCAATTTTGAGCTCATAATGTACTAGCAGATATTTTGTGACAAAGACTTTGTTTTGACAGAGGTCGATGAATTGATTGTGTTGTAGTTGTATGGAGTTCAGTCTTAAGATGACAGTTTCTTTATTTAACGGTCAATCCGAATACAAGCCTAACAAATGATACTACAACTGAGTAATATAGGAACGCGTCCTTTTTTGCGCTGTGTTTTATTACGAAAATATACCAAAATATTGTAATACATGCGCGATTCCGAGTTTAAAAGGAATGCCCATTACATGTCACATAATCTGAGATCAATCTCGGTTACTGGCCTGATACAATAGACAGAGTAACGTATTACAACAAAATCTGTTATTGCGATTATGATCAGGTTTTAAACTATACCTTGGTAATGTGCAATAAACTGTAGCATTGCTCCAAACTATGTCTAATAACTAGTAATGATATGCTTTCTGTGCGAAAGTGACGTCATCAGCGTTTCTGACATTAAGTATCCCATTTAAAACCTTTCTCGCAGAGTACGTCTTCAAAATATTTGCGCGCGATATCAAAGCTACATAGATCCAAATGAAAATAATTGGTTCATTTTTTAGTAATTGAAATAATGCCTAACCACATGATACACACAAGACTTTCAAATAAATATGCAATCCAAACTATTGCTCAAATTGCACCCAACAAGCTCTAACTTAGCTCGAATTTTTCACAAGCATTTTTCAATACAAGTAAAAAGGACAGCAGTGGTGACCTACGAGGTAAGAGCTTCCGCCTAGAATGTGGGAGGTCGCGGGTTCGAACCTCAGTCGAGTCATACCAAAAACTTATACAAATGGTTATGCAAATGGTATTAGCATCTGCTTCGCTTGGCACTCAGCATTAATAGGTTAGTGTAAGGACTAGTCGGCTTGGTGTAAGGATAATGTGACTGGGTGAAACATGATGCTACATGTCTGCGGCATGATGCACCAGTGCTAAACATCACTATAAACTTGTACACTGCCAACGTCGTAACGACATGACTCGAATTATTAAAGGTACGTTAAATATCACACACACACACAAGAAACGTAACTGTGCAATAATGACCACGACAGCATTTTTGGTAGTGAGTCTGGTATTTCGTATCCTTTTAAAAGTCTGGTATTTCGTACCCTTTTAAAAGTCTGGTATTTCGTATCTTTTTAAAAGTCTGGTATTTCGTACCCTTTTAAAAGAATGGTATTTCGTACCCTTTTAAAAGTCTGGTATTTCGTATCCTTTAAAAAGAAAAATCTAGTCTTCAAATTATGTATATGCAATTGAAAACTTAACACAGCTAAACAAACGAAACTAAGTTACAAAAAATTATCGATTGAGATAATAGCGAAACACATGATCCAAACTAAACCTTGAACTAAATCCGTAATCCAAACATATTCCCCCCAATGCGCTCTGCAATCCCAAAAAAGCTTCAAAGTTCAGAAGCTTTTGTTAATGCCCTGAAACGATTTGTTTCAAATTGCCTGAATTAAATTTGTTGGGATTTTTCCATGAATATTACCTACAGCCTTCACGCATTGCTTTCTATCCCCAGTGTACGTATTGGAATGGTCAGCAGTTTGTTAATGAATGGATGGTTTCAGGCATTTAATACCAAGGGAAATTTAGCAAACATTAAATGAACATCAAAAGTCTATTTAAAGCCACGAAATCACCTAGCAACGTCTACATTCACGCATAGTGAATATATAGTTATGTTTGTTCAGCTGATTTATAAAATCTTAAATATTATGCCAAACTAAACAATCCAATTTGAAACTGATTTCCACAAAACAATGCGCTATTATCACATTTGCCTGAAACGATTCATTTTCTCGTTATGACAGATCATTGCAACCCATGCTCCTTGATCTGATTAGATGAGTCCACAGTTCTGGAGTTAATCCAGACTGGCACTGACTTTTGTTTGGGTCTAATTTCTATACAATTAGACCTCTGTCTCTACGGTCGGCTGAACTACCTCTAAAATTAATCGATGACGATGAATTTTGTATGTAGGTTTACATAAATCTATTAATGATGACACTGTTTAACAACTCACCGCCAAAAATGGTCATATTCGTAATGGGTGGTACTTTATGTTTATGTCAGGCATAGGTAGTGAATTCGGACATTTTGGATTTTGTGTTGGTACTTTATGTTTATGTCAGGCATAGGTAGTGAATTCGGACATTTTTGATTTTGTGTTGGTAATTTATGTGTATGTCAGGCATAGGTAGTGAATTCGGACATTTTGGATTTTGTGTTGGTAATTTATGTGTATGTCAGGCATAGGTAGTGAATTCGGACATTTTTGATTTTGTGTTGGTACTTTATGTGTATGTCAGGCATAGGTAGCGAATACGGACATTTTTGATTTTGTGTTGGTACTTTATGTGTATGTCAGGCATAGGTAGTGAATTCGGACATTTTGGATTTTGTGTTGGTAATTTATGTGTATGTCAGGCATAGGTAGTGAATTCGGACATTTTTGATTTTGTGTTGGTACTTTATGTGTATGTCAGGCATAGGTAGCGAATACGGACATTTTTGATTTTGTGTTGGTACTTTATGTGTATGTCAGGCATAGGTAGTGAATTCGGACATTTTGGATTTTGTGTTGGTAATTTATGTGTATGTCAGGCATAGGTAGTGAATTCGGACATTTTTGATTTTGTGTTGGTACTTTATGTGTATGTCAGGCATAGGTAGGGAATACGGACATTTTTGATTTTGTGTTGGTACTTTATGTGTATGTCAGGCATAGGTAGTGAATTCGGACATTTTGGATTTTGTGTTGGTAATTTATGTGTATGTCAGGCATAGGTAGTGAATTCGGACATTTTTGATTTTGTGTTGGTACTTTATGTGTATGTCAGGCATAGGTAGCGAATACGGACATTTTTGATTTTGTGTTGGTACTTTATGTGTATGTCAGGCATAGGAAGCGAATACAGACATTTTGGATTATGTGTTGATACTTTATGCTTATGGAAGGCATAGGTAGGGAATACGGACATTTTTGATTTTGTGTTGGTACTTTATGTGTATGTCAGGCATAGGTAGCGAATACGGACATTTTTGATTTTGTGTTGGTACTTTATGTGTATGTCAGGCATAGGAAGCGAATACAGACATTTTGGATTTTGTGTTGGTACTTTATGTTTAAAAGTGATCAGAAATATGAATATATTCAGATAAAATCATTGATTTGACAGGGGGTTTGAAGCCAAATACATCGCTCGGTTATTTACAAGTGTAATGTGTATTTATTAAGGTGCAGGCAAATATTAAAACCGCTCAAATAAAGTATATATATTATGCGTGAAACATCGCGATTCACCAACGAATGTGAAAGACTTTTATAAAATAAGAACGGTCGTATATGTAGAGACAAAATTAGTTTCAGATTTGTACAATAATGAGTGCTTAAAAATATGACATAAGTTCAAATTTTTCACAATAATGAGTGGTTGAATATATGACATCAGTTTTTATAACAATGAGTGGTTAAATATATGACATAAGTACAATTTTTTACAAATTGGTGATTAAATATATGAAATAAGTTCAAATGTTTACAATAATGAGTTGTTAAGTATGACATAAGTTCAACTTTTTTACATTAATGAGTGGTTGAATATATGGCTTAAGTTCAAATTTTAACAATAATGAGCGGAAAAATATATGACATAAGTTTTTACAATAATGAGTGGTTAAATATATGACATAAGGTTTTACAATAATGAATGGTTAAATATATGACATAAGTTCAGATTTTTACAATAATGAGTGGTTAAATATATGACATACGGTCATATTTTTACAATAATGGGTGGTTAAATATATGACAAAAGTTTGAAAGTTTTACAATAATGGGTGGTTAAATATATGACAAAAGTTTGAAAGTTTTACAATAATGGGTGGTTAAATATATGACATAAGTTCATATTTTTACAATAATGAATGGTAAATATATATATGTTTTACAAAAGAGGGTAGTTAAATATAAGACATAAGTTCAAATGATTGGTTAAATATATAATATCAAATTTTTACAATAAAAAGTGGTTAAATATAAGACATAAGTTCAAATTTTTACGATAATGACTGGTTAAATATATGATATAAATTTTTAAAATAATGAGTGGTTAAATATATGACATACGTTTTTACAATAATGAGTGGTTAAATTTATGATATAGGTTCAAATTTTTACAAAAATGAGTGGTTAAATATATGACAATGTTTTACAATAATGAGTGGTTAAATATATGACATAAGGTTTTACAATAATGAATGGTTAAATATATGACATAAGTTCAGATTTTTACAATAATGAGTGGTTAAATATATGACACAATGTTTTACAATAATGAGTGGTTAAATATATGACATACGTTTTAACAATAATGAGTGGTTAAATTTATGACGTAAGTTCTAAGTTTTACAAAAATGAGTTTTTGAATATATGACATAAGTTCCAATTTTTACAATAATGAGTGGTTAAATATATGACATAAGTTCACATTTTTACAATAATGAGTGGTTAAAAATAGGACATAATTTCAAATAAAACGTTTAAACTAGGTCGTCAATAGCGGCACAGGAGAGACAAAAATAATGGTCTTCCAATGTTTCTACATTTTGTGCTTGGAAGTGGTTTACACACGTTGAAATAATTGCGCTTCATATCGATATGTGCTGTGGTAGTACATTACATAAATTAAGCTCAACATCCTAACGGTATATATAATTCCTTTTGTAAAACCAAACCTGCAAGCAATTTAATGACTTGCGTGTAAAAGCCAGTTAGGCAAACATTGAGAACGTAGGGTATATCCTTAGGAAAGGATCATTACATAGAAATGCATGGAAAAGGTGGATTGATGCAAGCTGGCAAGAAAGTAATATCTGACAAAGTAACAAAATATTCTCAATGTTTGTACGGGTTAGGATTAGAGTTATTTGTACGGGCTGAAATTAACAGCAGCCACTTATCAAATGCACTAAGAAAATGTCATAGTGTTTGGTGAAGGTGCTTTTCGGAATCACATAATTATTTACGTCACATTAGTTGTCCACAACGGGGTTATTGCTCTTTCGCGAGCGATTTACGAAAAGTAGTAAACTATCACCCATTTTAATAGGTATTTCAAGCCGCATATTGAATACAAGATTAGCAGACACTGTATGGATTTTCTTGATTCCATTCCAATAAATATTGTTTAAGTGTTAACAATTACATACTGTCATTTTCTGTGATAATTATTTATATGAGTTATTTTCGTTTTAATTAACACAACATTCCTGAATAACATCAGGTCTGCAATTTATTCAAAAGTTAATAACTTTGAGAAGTTAGGTTTAGTAGGTCTACACCATTATTTTAATTGTCTGTGATGATAGATTGCATACATATTTGATTGCAAGGGGTGTTCAGTTGCACTGTACATGCTGTGACATGTTAATGGTCTTACCACATGCTGTGACATGTTAATGGTCTTACCACTTGCTGTGACATGTTAATGGTCTTACCACATGCTGTGACATGTTAATGGTCTTACCACATGCTGTGACATGTTAATGGTCTTACCACTTACTGTGACATGTTAATGGTCTTACCACTTGCTGTGACATGTTAATGGTCTTACCACTTACTGTGACATGTTAATGGTCTTACCACATGCTGTGACATGTTAATGGTCTTACCACTTACATGGACATAACCTGACTGAAGGTTTAGACAATAAATTTCCAACCTTATGGTTTTTGATAAAAATAGCAAAATGCTGGAGTAAGCTCATCTTATAATATGATATATTGATGACATTTTTTTGTGTGTGTGTGTGTGTGTGTGTGTGTTATGAAATAGCTTATGAAAGAAACCAATAATCAAGTTGATGTTATTCAACTTCGAAATCGCTCTCTTTATGCAGGGTATACAGTGCATATACATTATTCAGTCTGTTAATTTTATCGTTTTCTTGATTAGGATTGATTAGGCAATTAATAGAATTTCATTTATTTTACAGAAGTCGCAACCACCACAATTTACGTTCTCTCTCTCCCTCTCCCTCTCCCCCCCCCCTCTCTCTCTCTCTCTCTCTCTCTCTCTCTCAGAGTTCATAGGCGCTACGGAATACCTGGTTAATAAGTAACATGACGAAGATCATCAAGTCATATCGACATGCGAGTTAAGCATTGACTTTACAAATGCGAACTACCTTAAATGTTTCTCATAATATTATAGCTACTACCCTCGGAATTGTTTCCGACCGAATATGAACAGGCAAAACAAGGTGAGGTTTGTGCGTGCTGGCAGCAGTCAGTACAAGCTGATGGTGAATTCTCCTAGCTACCACAATATAGTTTATGGAATGTACTTGAATACAGAATAATTTTCATTCAGCATCCTTGTTTTACTTGATAAATCACTTAAATTATAAAGAGTATAAAGAGTATAACCATAACTTAGTTTTGATCTGGCATCACATATTTACCAAAGAATCCAGTTCCATATTCTCGGCATCATCTTACGGACAATTTATATGAATAAACCTTGATTTAGCTACAACATTCATAGAAGGGCGCTGAGGCCTAGTGTTGTGTCTTATGGGCTCAGTTTTGTATTCAAAAGCACGCGCAAACGTGAAGCCATACACTAGAAGAGTACTTAAGGAAACTACGTCAAAATATTGCATCTGAAATCTATAAGCACGGACCAAACCTAAAAAATTTGAGTTAACTCACAAAAGATTTTCTTCACATGGAGTCTAAGACATGAAATTTGAAAACAAATATTTTGTATAATGTGATGACTGTACATGCGAGTTTTTATGTGTATCCAGAGAAATACCAGAACCATAAGTATTGAATCAATGACCTAAATATTAATCATTTCAATTTCTGTGGCTAGCTATGGCGACCAAAAATACTGAAATTATTTCAAAACGCTGTATACGTTTTGATATGCAATTAGCATAGCTATAAAGTAACATTTGCCAGTCAAGGAACTATACTGACCAAACCCGAAAAATGTTTTTAAGTGAAATGGCTTTGAAATGCGTTTGGATGCCTTGGTCATTACGCGTATTATTGCTTGACGCATAACATCATTAATGATTTCATCACATGTTACATATATGAAGGTTATGAGCGACATTAACATTATTAGTCAAGTGATAAATCAATATTTGGTACCTAAATCCGCCATTAGAGTATATGTGGTTAAATAGATATGAATTTAAGAAAAATAAGACCCTTCACGATGAGTTTTTAATAAAATACTAGAGGGCGAAATTTGTATATCTAATTATCTTCTATCATTTCTAAACTCAAGCAAAACACCAATAAAGAGCGATTTTTACATGACTCAACCCTAACATTTCTGACGTGTATTGAAAGAAAAATTCTGTATCAAATTTGCGCCAATTGCCAATCATTTCAATCAACCTTTATCTTGCAACGACACTCACAGTACGACAGACTAATCGTTCTGAAACAGACTTAACCTTTATTGCAATCAATTGACTCATGAACTAGACTGGTTCTATACTGATATGGGAAGCCTGCAAATAGAATTTATAAGTACGTACCTATTGATTATTTATGCCTGTGCATTAGACCGGAAATGAAGGAAATTATTGTGAAGATCGCCTACACTGAAGTTCATTAACGTTTCGGCATAATGAGCAGCAAGCATTCGCTATAAATCAATTATTGAAGAAGAAAAACTGGCTGGTGCTTCACATAAATTAAACATTTGCAAATTATACTGCATGCAGAACTAGTTAAAACAGGAACACTCAGCTCAAAATGTATGTTTTTTGTTTTGTTTACATCTATTGAGAGGAAACATTGATTTCCAGAACACCAAGCGTTGGCCAATCAGACTGATGTTGGTGTTGACCAATCAGACTGATGTTCTTGCTGGCCAATCAGAATGGTGTTCTCTTTGGTCAATCAGGCTGATGTTTTTGTTGGCCAGTCAGATTGATGTTCTCCTTGACCAATCAGAGTAATGTTCTTGTTGACTAATCAGACTGATGTTCTTGTTGGCCAATCAGAAAGATGTTCTAGTTGGCCAATCAAACTGATGTTATTGTTGTCCAATCAGACTGATGTTCTCGTTAACCAACCAGACTGATGTTCTTGTTGTCCAATTAGACTGATGTTCTCGTTGACCAATCAGACTGATGTTCTTTTTGGCCAAATTAGATTGATGTTCTTGTTGACCAATCAGACTGATGTTAATTTTATCCAATCAGACTGAGGTTCTATTTGACCAATCAGACTGATGTTCTCTTTGACCAATCAAACTATTATTATCGTTGATCAATAATACTGATATCCTCGATGGCCAATCAAACTGATGTTCTCGTTGGCCAATCAGACATATGTTCTAGTTGGCCAATCAAACTGATGTTCTCGAAGATCAGCCTACTGTTCTTTTCGACCAATCAGACTGATGTTCATGCTGGCCAATCAGACTTGTGTTCTCTTTTGTCAATCAGGCTGATGTTCTTGTTGGGCCAGTCAGACTGATGTTCTCGTTGACCAATCAGACTAATGTTCATGTTGACTAATCAGACTGATGTTATTGTTGGCCAATCAACTGATGTTCTCGATGGCCAATCAGAAAGATGTTCTAGTTGGCCAATCAGATTGATGGTCTCGTTCACCAACCAGAATGATGTTATTTTTGTCCAATCAGACTGATGTTCTCGATGCCCAATCAGACTAATGTTCTCGTTGACCAATCAGACTGATGTTCTCGTTGACCAATCAGGCTGATGTTCTTTTTGGCCAATTTCGACTGATGTTCTTGTTGATCAATCAGACTGATGTTATTGTTATCCAATCAGACTGAGGTTCTCTTTGACCAATCAGACTGATATTCTCTTTGACCAATCCGATTGTGGTTCTCTTTGACCAGTCAGACTGATGTTCTTGTTAGCCAATCCGACTGATGTTCTTGACAGCACAAATTGTCATATATGGCTGGCTCTTGATATTTTTCATGGCAGGGGAATAATTCAAGTATAGAATTCCCCCAGATAAGACTCTTCACCATAGCTAATAAACCAGCTGATGCTTAAACAAATAATGATTGTTTGGTCTCTATCAGTCTTCCTGAGGGTAATAACTGCAGTCTGTTTGGGAGCCTTTCTCTGAAATAAAGTTAATGTAATATCTCGATTAATCATCAATGTTGCCCACCTCATAGTCATTTCCAGATATAAAGTTCCGGCAGTTCAAATAATCCATCAACAGTCAAACATCGCCGCCACTTAGATGTCTCACGAAAATAACAAAATATGGAATTCTCTTATCGACTTGAAATGTTCAAGTCATCCTAATAAGTATGGAATTCTCTTATCGACTTGAAGTACTCAAGTCACCCAATAAATACGGAAATTCTTAAATAGTCAAATCACCCCAATTTTGTTCCTACGTTTGTCGGATACTAACTTATGTAGATGTGACAAATCTCCATGGTAAATTTGATAAAACAAAATTAGAAATAATTTGCTTTGCCTGGGTTCTCACCACAAACAAGCGTGGACAAGATGACTAAAACAGTTGGACGAAAATTTGCTCGCGGTGCAAGGAACAGTTTGTATTCACCAAATTAAGTCCGCATCAAGTTGCCTTTTTAAACATTCAAAACAAAAATAAAATATACCAGAAATGTCCGAAAAGACCATGTTTTATGGAAACCTGTAATAAAGGAAAATAAGAATATCGTTCACTTGAAATAATAAATCAATAGAAGTTCTTAGTTAAAGAAGCTTATGCGCATCAGCCCCAAATTCAAGCATGACATTTCATATCCGAAGGTCGTTTCTGACAAAAAGAGATGCTCACGGTGTAAATGCAAGCATCTTCCCTATGTCAGTGATTCTCAAACTGTGCGCCGCGACACACTAGTGTGCCGCGAGAGATTTGCAGGTGTGCAGTGGGAGTTTTGAAAAATATTTAAAATTGCTAGCGTTTTGAAACCTTGAACATATCGAAAAATTAAATGGTAAATCAATGTCGCAAAAGTTAAAATAGTCAGTCTGTCATTCATTGGTTCCTTTCGTAACGCGAGACTTGTGCGAGATCTCTAGAGAACTCGATCGCTCTAATGATATTAATAGTCTAATAATGAATACATGCAGCCCATTATACAATGTTTTCGAATTTTCCAGGCTAAAATAATAAATACACGACCGAACAAATCAGACCGTTCCATTCCAACTTTGATGCTTATAAATAAAGTTTGCTCATTGTTTAGCCATGGAGAAATACTTAATCAAGTCTGGAACTCTGAAAGAAAAACAGTTAAATGAAAAGCAAGGAAGCATGCGAAAGTACAAAGAAGATTACATCGAATATGGTTTCATCGCTTCGGGATCTGAAGATGCTCAATTGCCATTCTGTCTTATCTGCAACGCAGTTTTGTCCAACGAGGCGCTTGTTCCCAGCATATTGAAGAGATACATGGAAACAAAACATCCAGCTGTAAAGGACAAAACAAAGGAATACTTCGAAAATCTCGTGGCTCAACAAAATAAATAAGCTGAGAAACATGCGAACTACATGAAGCTGCCCGAAAAGGGATTGATTGCAAGTTATAAGGTTGCTCAGTTGTTGGCAAAACGCAAGAAAGCGCATACAGAGGCCGAATCAGTCATTGCGCCAGCATTAGCAATTGTCGTTGAAACTATGATTGGAACCGATACCGCCGAAAAAGTAAAGAAAGTTCCTTTGCCAAAGGACACGATTTCGCGCAGAATTGAAGACTTATCGTCAGATTTAAAGGATCAAATTTGCAAACACTTCGAAGCGATTGACCATGAATTGTCTCTGCTGTGGTCTCTTCAAGTTGATGAATCTACAGACGTTAGTGGCAAAGCTCAGCTGCTGGCTTTTATTCGATTCATAAAGGATGGAAAATTTGTGAACGAGTACTTATATTGCAAAAATTTGGAAACTACGACGAGAGGCGAAGACATTTTCCATTTGGTGAATGAAAACATTTTGCTTTTCAGCCTACAATGTAAGAACTGTGTCAGCGTTTGCACCGATGGATATCCTTCAATGCAGGGAAGAAAGAAGGGATTCGTCACTCTCGTGCGCCAAGAAAATCCAAAGGTGTTAGTTGTTCACTGCATGATCCACAGAGAAGCTATCGCCTCCAAATCTTTGCCGAAAGATTTGGAGTCTGTTCTGAACCAAGTTATTCAAGTTGTAAACTTCATCAAATCTCGCCCGCTTCAATCTCGACTTTTCTCTTAACTCTGTGAAGCGATGGATTTAGACTACAAATGCCTGCTGTACCATACCGACGTTCGTTGGCTTTCAAGGGGAAAAGTGTTAAAGCGTCTTTTCCATCTCAAGATTGAAGCGATTTCGTTCTTGGAGGTTGAAAAAACAGACTTTGGATTCTCTCTTCATGACGAAATCTGGTGGCTGAAGGTTCAATTTCTCTCCGATTTATTCGACAAATTAAATTCGCTGAATTTAAGTCTTCAAGGACCATCGGAAAACATCATCACAGCAACATCAAAACTGAAGTCAATTGATGAAAAGTTGTCGCTGTGGCAAAGTAAGGTCTCGAAGGGAGTCCTCGACTGCTTTCCTACTGTCAACGAATCTCATTCAAACAAGAAAATCATCCCCGAAATTCTGTACACACTGAGAGACCTCCAATTGGCACTGCAGCATTATTTCCCATCACATGCAAGCGATGAATATGGATGGGTGATCAATCCACTCGAAAACAACGAAACTACAAATATTACAACCGATGAAGAAGACCAGCTCATTGATTTAAAAAACGATAAATTTTTTCAGTCAACATTTCCCGAAGAGAGCCTGGATGAGTTTTGGATCTCAATCAAGAAGTCATATCCTGCAATCAGTTCAAAAGCAATCAAAGTAATTCTGCCATTTGTGTCTTCGTGGTTTTGTGAGTTTGGATTTTCAGCATTGACTGAAATCAAATTGAAAGAGAGAGAGAGAGACTTCTTAAAATCAACGATGAAATGCGCGCTTGTTTGTCGACTTTGGAGCCTCGCTTCAATCTGATTTGCTCTCGAAAGCAGGCACATCTTTCACATTAAATTTAAAATTAAATATATATGTAAAAATTAATAAGTTCTTCACCACAAAAATTGTCAAATCTTTTCAGGTGTACCGTGAAAATTTTAGATCTTTTTGGTGCGCCGCAAGACAAAAAAGTTTGAGAAACACTGCCCTATGTGATAATTTTGAAGAAAAAAAATTGTGTATTGAAAAACTTGATGCAATTCAAACCAGTTCCTATACGTGCCGCTTTGATAGACATTATATCTGACCTGAACCCACGTGTCTACTGCTATGGGTGTCTAGCACCGCCTCCTAGCCGACTATTGCTATTTCACTATCTAGATACTGTGAAGTAACTATATGAGGAGTAGATGCCTCTCATCACTCTGAAGAACAACACAGGCGCGAAACACCTAGTTCACACACATACATAAATATATATATATATATATCTGGGTAACCAACAGTATATTATATTGTAGGAGACACTCAGCTCGTCGAAATAGACTGAAAGTATGTCTCGATGAGTATAAATAAGTTCAGGAACGTATTGTGGCATTTCAAACACATTAAAGATATTAACACAAATAATCTATCTCAAATCGACTCGGATCATTGATACTGTGTGTGCTAACATGGTTTCATTGTTCATTCCCACCAAAATCAAATGCGTGTTTTAACTTTGAGATGTACATTGACAGTACAATACTAAAACTATTTATTTTACTCATTTACAATCCTGAAAATTATAACCAAAGTCCACTAATCAAAGCCAGTCAAAGAACGGGCAGTATAGACACTAAATTGCAAGCCCTGTATGACACGTGCTTTAAAATTATCAGTTAAAATTAACACTGGTTATGGGCTTTTAGTTCTTTGCAAATCGTATAATAAAAACTACAGTGAAAATCTGCATACAGAACAATTAAGATCCTTGATTACATAATTTCAGACACTTCTGACACTGCAGCGTGTATCTGCCAGTGCAAATATGATGATCGAATACCGATAACTTTTCTAATAGTGTCAATGACGTGTACCGATGTGAAAATAAAATGGTCTTATGTACTTAAATTGATCATAGTAACCGCAGTTATTGCTGATATTTCGGTGGCATTTATACTGTATCAAGTTAACAATATAATTCAAAATTGTATTAAATACTCTTATTGTTTGGAGAGACAAACGTGTGAGACAACATGTTCACGCCGGAATGTTTTTACATCGACAGTAATGTATGGAGATACAATATAAAGTAATCAAACATAAACCCGAAGATCGATTGTGTTTAGTTGTCCTCTCTCACAAATAGCTCATGTTTGACAACCTTTTCCACAGATAAATACTCCGAACGCACGTCTTGATTAAAACAGTTCAAACAAATATAACGCCGATTTAACGCAATGCATTTTTTCTGAATCAGGTATGATCTGGCCTGGATTTAACCTGCATAGTTTCAGTCTGGGCCTAAACTGATGCTAAGATCGAGCAATCTGATATAGCTGAATGTTACGTCTGATTTCCACATTGACCAATAAATTGTCAGAAATCCAGACTTAACCATGATACTAATGATGGAGAAATTGGGGCCTGAACTCGCTTCCATGGAACACGTTCAATATTTCAACAGCATATGCAACCTGATTATTTACAGCAAATATAAAACCAAATGAGTTGTTGTTGTTGTTGTTGTAGGGTTTAACGCCATTTTTCAGCACACGATAGGCTATACATGGCGGCCAGTGTTAATGGTGGAGGAAGAACCCGTGAAAACCCCGGAAAGAACCACCGACCCACGAGAAGCTACTGGCAAGCTTTCTCACATACCCACATTGGCTGAATCCGAGACTCGTACCCACGCAGACAGAGGTGAGATGGCAATGATCCGTAACGAAGAGCGATTTAGACCACCCAAATGAGTTAATTATGGCTCTGAATACAGACTCTCAGCAATTCAGACTTTGAATCGTACTATTTAATAATGTACTTGCATTTGTTGTTCTTGTTATTGTCTTAGCATAGGGCATATTAGGTGTGTGGCATATACAAGAGATAGGGAGATACTCTCCTTGCGTCTCCATCGGATCGAAATGCATCTGTCAAATTTTGAGGGGCTGTATACCATTTATGTAAATTCATTATTTTACAGATATAGTGCTAATTTAATCTGACCTTGCCTGGCAGCTATTATATTATCGATAAAAATGACGTCATGTCGTTACTCGATGCACTCATGATTGTTGTCAGCTCGTGTCTTAGGGTCGTGATCACGCTTACGTCGCACCTGATAAACAACTCGGTAAATCAATTATCTCGAACAAACTGAGTTTTGGAAACAATCTCTCAGCGGCTGAATGTGTATCTGGAACTATCTTCAGGCATTTGGCAAGTTTTCAGAATGTCAGGGTTTAGCGTTGCATCACCTAGGAATTGGTGATGTAACACAAACTGAATGGTGTTGCAAAGATGTCTGTGGTAGAGCAAAAAGAAAAGACCCATATTGTAGCAATGTGTGATCATTATTGAACTGCAATAAATGTATTCAAAATAATCTTGTCTGCTAATAGTGGAGTTCATGGATTCTTCTCCTTGTTAAATCAAATGACAATTACCTAATTATGGAAGGCAAGTACGTAAACCTAATTTAACGGACACAAGGTGAAGGACCTGTTATATATATATATATATATATATATATATATATATATATATATATATATATATATATATATATATATATATATATATATATATATATATATATATATATATAATTTACATTGTTTGTTCGGGTTATTTATTCATTATATACTATGGACAGACAAGGAATGGGGTCTTACGACTGATATTCCAGCAGTTGCGATATATACGTTCTGTGGTAGCGACGAATTCACTAAGGCTCAGTTTGTCTTGGTTTGATCCAAACGTTCTCATTCCGTAAATGCAATATGTCATGAAGGCCTTTGACAACCGAATTGGAATGTATATTTGCTCAGTCCAGCCATATTCAAAATCTTTGTTACCACAACCCAGTCAAACGACGTAAAGTCATAACGGAGGGCTGTCACCTTATCTGTATTTTCAAAATACACTGTTCATAGAATGTGCCCCAGAATTCTGTGAGTAGTGTAACGGAGGACCCCTCCATTGTCTTATATCAGCTCTTAGTCTCCATTTGGAAGAAATAACTCCGACTTCAGAGTATCCCTTGAACAATTGAATCACGTCCTGAAAAATTCCTGTAATTCTTTAAGTACGTGATCCCTATGTAGTTTCGCAATGAATTCTCGTGGCATTGACTCTGCAGTTGCAGATGAAGTTCCTTAGATGTTACCATTTTGATCAATGAACTCTGTTTCTCCAAGACTGTCATATAGATGACGGTTGCACTGTTTTCTTCAGTGATGACATTATTGTACAATAGTACCACAGTTCTGTCCATTGACAACATTGTTGGTTTGGGTGTTGGATGTATATATTACCATATAAGAATGTTAATCAGACCAATCTGTGAGAAATAACATTGTTTCTGCGAGACTGTTTTGTAATGGTGTAGTGCCATTGATGTTGGTATTGTTTACATTTCCATCATTCATTTGATTATCTGGTAGAGAGCTGTGAGCTTATTTGGACACTGAAAGGGGCGATTCCTGAAGACTTTGATATAGTTATCTGCGGATGGACGGTTAGAATCGTATTTTGTTTCCGTTTCGCGCTTTCGATCACTTTCATGACGGTCACATTTTCTCTCAGGCTTATTTACTTGTAATCCATTGTGTCATACTCAGTGGATTTCTGTGCCAAATGAAAATTGTTCATCTCGGTATGCCTTGCCTTCTCCAGCTGGTGCTATTTCTGTCTTTTTTTAGAAACTCTGGCATTTCTTGTTCCACCTTCTTTTTTCTCCTAACATGGACACACGTCTGATTCCGTTATATAATATTAAAACAATTTTAACTGATCGACCATTTCTCATAGCATTCTTTGCTGACGTTTTTGTACAAGAAGAATAGGGCTTTTCGTGCGCAGAACTAGTTTTCTCAGGCTAAAAGAAACATGTCTCAGGGATGGTGGACTGGAACAAGATAATTTAAATCAGTATGCACATTACCTGTTTTTTCCAATTGGAATACGGTAATGCTAGTAATAATACATATGCAATATTATAATAATTGCAACCAATATTTTGGAACCTCCATAGCGTCACACTTATATCTGATAATAAATCCAATACGATATCAAAGTATGCATAAAAAACGATATCATTTATAATGGAGTTTTGTGCAGTGGAATTAACATTACGGTGTGTAAGCTTTGAAAATGATACAATTATTCTATATTTTTCTGTGTAATGTATTGAAACATCCAATACAAAAAATCACCTAGTTGGACCCTATGGCAGATGTGATTTTGGAGTTCGACCTATACGTTTCTTTTCTCATGTGGTCGATCAAACGAGTTATTAACGAAAAATAAGTTCAAAGAAATACAAGCATTTGCACTGTGCAGCCCATTCATTTAGTCACTCCATTGTTACTGCGATGGAATCGTACAAATTTTGTATTATTTGCATGCCCACTGATAAAGACAGATGATTGTGGCAATGTAAGATCTTCTCACTAGCATATCATCTACAAAAAAAGTTTATCTGCTTCCTCCCAAAAGAATATAACATTGACACTCTTCGTTTTAATCACAAAAATCTTTTCCATTTACTCCACCGTCGCTCACCAGCTAAATTGACTTCTATTTATTGTTGCAATTATTAGAACTGACTTGTTTAAAGACACGTTGTGCAGGAGATAATAGGGCCAATCCAGAGTGTTAACTAAACTGGCACATTAGCGCTTCCCTTCTCGAAAATTGCCAAACGCTTTATGTTTTCCTTTTAATGCAGCAGACATCCGATATAATGTGTGATTCTTTATCCGTTTCTTCAATAGATGGATATATACATACATATATATATATATATATATATATATATATATATATATATATATATATATATATAGAGAGAGAGAGAGAGAGAGAGAGAGAGAGAGAGAGAGAGAGAGAGAGATTATTGACGTCGAAAATTCAATAAGGTTTCACGACGTTTTAGCTATACAAGCTCTTTGTCAGGGAAAAGCAATAACTTACATATACAAACCACACAGTAACTTGCATATACAAACCACACAGTAACTTACATATACAAACCACAGTGTAACTTACATATACAAACCACACAGTAACTCAAATACACAAACCACACAGTAACCTACATATACAAACCACACAGTAACTTACATATACAAACCACACATTAACCTACATATACAAACCATAGTGTAACTTACATATACAAACCACACAGTAACTTACATATACAATCAACACAACATCTTACATATACAAACCACACAGTTACTTACGTATACAAACCACACACATAGCGTAAAATCTACAACAAATTCTGGACTCTTACATGTTAGAATCACTAGGGTCATTTTACAACAATAGATTAACAAGAAAAAGTTGTGTAAACGTAAGTGTAATAGACAAATGGGTTATTGTGTCTATCACAAAGCGAACCAGTATGTTTTGACCTAATTCTAAGTTGTGAAGAGAGGACGGAAATAATAGCGACAGCTTTTTGGTAAAGAAATTTATCCCGGTAGAGTTATGCAAAGAAGTGGAGAGGGACTTTAAACTGCATCTCAATATTTTGTAGAGCGTAATCGTTTGGAACATCAACACAGTCATATTTTCAAATCTTAACACCTACTTTCTGCTTGTGACGCATGCCTTGTGAGTGTGTGTAATTAAATGTAATGTGTTTAAAGCATTGCACGATTTAGTTAAGGAATCCTCACATATTTCTTCATTTTTCTAATTTTCTTCGTATATTTGTAAACGATTACTACATATTTAAAGATCAGTATGCACATCACGCACACTGGTGTATTTTACTCGGATCCTCTCTATCTCTCTCTCTCTCTCTCTCTCTCTCTCTCTCTCTCTCTCTCTCTCTCGTAGTTTTTCGCAGGAGTTGGACTCAAAATAAACTTTAGATTCATATATATAAATGCTAAATTGTAGTTTTCTTAAGTCCAGTTTGTTTTATCGGTGAATAAAATTGCGAGTCGTATATTTCGAATCCTTGAATACTGACCAGTTTCAATCGACCAGTAGTGTTCTATCAAATGCATAACACATAAATCTTTCTGACAGAATCAAACAATTTCTGCCATTATCTGACCTTCGATTTCCATTCTTGTACTGTTCGTCTAATTCAAAATCCGTCTGTAATCTATACGGTGTCATTCATCCTGTTAACATCTACTGATTGATTTCTTATACGTCCGCGCAAATAAGGGAAATTGGTGGTTAACATTACCTGGATCTTTAGTTATCTGGTTACATAGGATGATCCAATAGCTCTCAGATAAAGGTATCGAACAAAAGATACATTACTGACAGAAAATAACATTAGTATAGAAAGCATAACATTTTGATTGGTCGATACAAATATATAATGAAAAGATGAACAAGTTATTTAATGCTAACGGTGGGTACATACTTAATCACTTGGCTCCGTTAAAGTGCAATTCGCTCAATCACTTGCTGATTTAAAAATGTTATAAATAAGCGATAATCATGTTTATGGTGTATATTAATAGATGTTCTCATTAGCACGAAACAAACGTGTGTTAGGGTGTGTGTGTGTGTGTGTGTGTGTGTGTGTGTGTTATTTGGATTTTTAACGTAGCTTTAACAATTTTTCGGTCATATTGTTACGATGTCTGCAGTGTGGCAGTTTATAGCGATGTCCATCACTGGGACATCATGCCGCAGACATGTAGAACGATGTCCCACCCAGTCACATTATCCTGACACCAGGCCGACCAGTCCTAACACTAACCTCTTAATGCTGAGCGCCAATCGAGGCAGCTGTTAGTACCATTTTTTAAAGTCTTTGGTATGACTCGGCGAAGGATCGAACCCACGACCTCCCGCATCCGAGGCGGACGCTCTAACCACTAGTCACATAAAGAATATTTTTTTAAAAAAAACTAAAATAACAAAAATATATAATTTATCTCAGGTACAATATTTTTCTAGCTAACATTCTGCAATTAAAAGCGCCATCCAAAGTAAGCTGATATTTTGTTTTTCTAAGATGAATGGACAGTATTGTAGTCCTGACGCTATTGAGGTCTTGGCGGTATTGAGGTTTTGACGGTATTGAGGACTTGTCGGTAAGTAGTCAAATGTGGCTGTTTACGGACAATGGGAAAATACATTATAAAACCCCTTGAGGCTGTTTAAGGAAAAGGTTTTTCAGATCATCCTGGTGCTGTTGACGGAGAACGGGAATTTAACATGGGGAATATTGGGCCTGTTTACGGATAAGGGAAAGTTGGGTTGAATAAGAATGGAACAGGTGAGGTGACGTCACGGTAGTGGAGATTGGCAACAATGTGGCAAGGGTCTGACCTGAATACGCGCTACTCTAGGGAGAGAGACAGAGAGGCAAATACAGTAGAGATATAGACATAAACATATATAACACATACATAGATTAATGAACATCAATATATCATAACTTAACTATAAAATCGACTAACAAATTGTGGGCAAGAAAGAAAATCTTTTCGAGGCATATGAATGGCCCTGAAAAGGGCCTTTTGGTTTCCTCTATTTTCTAATTCCTTCTTTTTCCAAAACAGCATCTCAATTTTTTGCATCACATTTGTTCTTTTCTTCGTCTCATTCTTTCCCTCCTCCTGTTTCTCCTTCTCCTCCTCCTCTTTCTTCCTCTTCTCCTTCTAGTCTTCTTTACTATTTTTTCGTTCCAGGATCTCATTCGTATTCTATCTTTTTCCTCCTCCTTCTCCTCATTTTCTCGTTTCATCAGCTCTCTTAGTGCTTCTTTAGACTTTCTCAAATTGTTTTTGTCCATTTCGACTCGATTTGGACTATACGAATAGTAATCCCCATCCAGTTTGACCAGCATGTCTTCTATCATCCCCGAATTGTCCACGACTTTCTGCAACGTCTTCATTTTATCCATTGTGTTAGAACCCATCTTCTTATATTATTCAATGCTGGATGGCGCGAATGACGAACGCGTGACTTTATATTTGTCAAGCACGGACGTGAATGAAAACATCCCTTACAATAAGTTCACATATTATCGACTATCCACACAGAAGGGAAGGGTAAAAAACCCAATATCTACTATGGAAATAACCAATATCTACTATAAAAACCCCAATATGTAATATAAAAAATCTCAATATCCACTATCCACACAGGCGTACGCGCACACATACAAACACACATTCTACTATCCACACAGAAGGGAAAGGAAGAAAACGAATATTCTACTATCCACACAAACGTACGCGCACACATACAAACACACACACTACTATCCACACAGAAGAGAAGGGTAAAAAAAAATAATATATACTATAAAAAACTTCACTATTTACTATCAAAAAACCAATTCTACTATCCACACAAACGTACGCGCACGCATACAAACACACACTCTACTATCCACACATGAAGGGAAGGGTAAAAACAAAACCAGTATCTGCTATAAAAAACAACAATATTTACCATAAAAACCAATGTGTACTATCCACAAAAACGTACGCGCAAGCATACAAACACACATTCTACTATCAACAGAGAAGGGAAGGGGAAAAACCAATATCTACGATCCACACAAACGTACGCGCACGCATACAAACACACACTCTACTATCCACACAGAAGGGAAGGGAAAACGCCAATAGCAACTATCCACTCAAACGTTCGCGCATACATATAAACATACACTCTACTGTTCACACAGAAAGGAAGGTAAAAACATAACATCTACTATTGACACAAACGTACGCGCACGCATACAAACACACATTCTACTATCTATACAAAAGTACACGCACGCATACAAACACACTCTACTATCCACACAGAAGGGCAGGGGAAAAAAATAAATATCTACTATCCACACAAACGTACAGGCACGCATACAAACACACACTCTACTACCCACACAAACGTACACGCACACATACAAATCCCAAATATACTATCCACACAACATACGCGAGCGCATACAAACAAACACAAATGCACACACTATCACATCAATAAAGGAGTGAGTGTTTATAATCACACTACCCCACACTCACGCAAATTGGCAACTTGAATAGTCTCTTTTCTAGAGATTTGGTTAGCCCTGAAAAGGGATGTATTTTGTTTAACTCCAAAATACACCTGGCTAATGGTTACATCTCCCAGAACTGGCACCACAGACACATCTCCGGCTTCAATCCTGCTCCCAATTTAAGGTTGTGGCTAGTAACGCATAGCGGGGTTGACTGGCTTCACTCTCCCAGTCGTCACTTCCAGGGACAGTGAAGACTTCCCTGTGTCTTCTCCTAAGCGTGGATGCTGTGGGTTCCTTATTTCCTCTTCCCAGTTTTCAGTCTGGCAAACTACTGGTCTTTGTACTGGTGGCACGTGCTGTGGACGTGGCGCCGCTATTGCCTGTGGAGGTGTACACACCTCAGGCTTGACCTCACACAGATGTGGCAGGATCCCGCTCGTCTTTTCCTCTTCTTCTTTTTCCTTTTTATATCCTAGCTTGTTCGCAGATTTTCTTTTGGACCATTTGGCGAAGAACGTGTCGATGTTTGGCTAAGCATTCTTTCTGGTGTTTAGACAAAGGTATCGTTCCTTTCAAGACATTCAGACAACGTTCGCTCACTGTATCGATGACATCTTTGGAGGCTGTTTGAATGAGTTGTTTCCGCATGGGTGAAGGAGCTTTGGACAGGACGGACAACATGTCCTAATGTTTGGCTAAACGAGGAGGAATTCCTTTCCTTTCCGGTCCGTTTTTAGCCAGAGGGTGGTGAGCACTTCTTTTAGTGGACATCTTTTTGGTTCAGGAGCAAAATATACACTGAAGTCCATCACTTGACATGCGTCCTTTTATCTTATTTGTTTGATAAGGTTCGTAAAAATGTTCCCTTTTGGTTGCTCCTCTTTACTTTGGACTACTGAGTCTTTTCTGGTGATGACATCGATAGGGGAGATCTTTGGACGTTCAGGAGCACAAAAACACTGATCCCCATCCTTTACCCTATGTCTTTTTATATTGGAACCTGTCGCCATTGTTTGTCTTTACATCGTATCAGCTTGATAACAGGTATCACGAGTCTTGCAGGGGTTCGAACCGGACTAAATTGGGACAGTTCTTGCTTGGACAAATCCAATAAACCCAGAAACAGGCCCGATCTCTTTTTGACTTTGATTTTGGGGGCATGTACATTGTGAGCATCTGCTACTGCATCTAAAGAGGAGGAATGTGTCACCGCTGGAAAAGTTATTGGAGACGCGGGTTTCCATTGTTTCATCAAATGAAGAAGACCGGGTGTCACATTGGGCTTGGCTGGCATCACAAGCAACGGAAAAGTGGAAAAACCTGAGCTACTGGAGACGGGGTCACCGTCGCTGTAGGTAGTGGCCTCTTGCGGAAAGAAGCTGTTTTCTGCGGTTTTTCTGCGGATTTTTCTTTCTCTGTAGGCTTTTCTTTTTCTGTTGCTGTGACCTGGTCTTGACACCACTGCTCTTTTTCTTCTGGGTCCGTTTGGCATTTTTGGGACTGGCTTTTTTCTTGGGGAGAACTTTGTGGGAATTGGGATCCCATTTTAAGAGGGAGCGAATGATGACACCTCCTACAAAACCGCTACCTCCAGGTTTCAAAATCATATGCTTTTTGGTTTGACTGTATATGCGAGGGTCGGCCATTTGAGTCAAGGCTACTTTGTTTCTCTCAACAAAGCGTTTGGTTTGATGTGGTGTGTGAATGATGCCCTGCAGTAACTGACGTGCTGTCACCGTAAACCGTCGTAAGGCTTCTTTGAGACTTTCTTCTAAGACACGAGCACGTATTTGTGGATTTTTTTGCGTCTGATGCCGTAGAAGGCACGAATCAATTTGACTGGAAAATAAGACTGAAAGAACGTCATGTTGACGCTGTGTGCGACAGACATAAAATGACCGAGATTTTTATAGATTTTTTTGTTGTTGTTGTTAAGTCGGCGACAGGGACGTATACATGACAGGCACTCCGTCTTGGCACCAGTGGTGAAACAGATGGGTATGAAATTTCAAATAATCGGGGGTGATGGGTTTTAAATCAACGAGTAAATAGACCTGTGGGGTGTGAGTGGCATCGTCGTAAACATGAGTGTGCCGAGGGGTTCCTAACTGTTTGGCAAAGACTTGCACTTGCGATTTATCTCTAGGGCTTTTAAACAAGACCAAGTAATAAGCATTGAGACTGATGGCGCGACTGGCTTTATTTTGTTGAAACAAATTTTGAGTGATCTAAATGACACTGTCATTACGATGATGCCCTTTGCGCGTAAACCACAGTCTTCTCCTAACATGTCGTCGAAGATGGGTTTGACTGGGGTCAGACACAATCCCGTCGTCTTCGCCAATAATGCCTTCCACAAACACGATGGAATCGACTTTGACGTTCTCGCAAAAGACAGTACGCCGATTGCCACTCTTTGTAACACCACAAGATCCGTTGAGGTGGATGATCGATCAAATGATGTTTACGTTCGATCAAACGTTAGACAAATTGGGTTTTGCCTGAACGGTTGTGTCCGGCAATTAACATGTTAAAGGGATGGTGAAGATACAAGGCCTCCCAACTCGCACGATCTAAGTGTTCGTCGATGACATTGAAATTGGAGGAAAAGGGAGCAGATACAGTTGAGGTAGCCATAGTGCAGAGAATGTCACTTTTGACACGATGACAGACATGACAAGAGTTTTTATACTTTTTCAGGACACTTTTATTTCAAGATATGTCTAAAATGGGACAACACGAAAGTCAAACATAGATAAAAGCCAATGCGTTAAGTACAGCGATACAATGTACATCACAACGATCAAAGTGGAATATAAACATGTCACTGTAAAACATGTTTTTGGTAACAAAAGTGTCCTAGGGACAGTGTGTAATGTTCATACAGTATCTACATTCGGTACAGTTGCACGTGTCCTCCCAGAATGATCTTTGGGAATGTTCATGACACTCCTGTCCTGAAGTGAGTGGTTTTCCTCGGAGTCTGGTTACTTTTCTGGCACTGTCACTAACACAGTTCAAAGGTTACATTTTTCACTGTACGTTTGAATGTAGGATCACAACTCGTGAGCATAATTGGCCACTTCTTTGGCCCAAGCCGCTAAACACCAACGTTTCTAGTCACGTACATCTGTCCAGTGAGGGTGTAAGTCACAAGCTACACACACATCGTCGTACACATCTTCAGTACCTACAAGTTGACGAATCATATTTTTCCGGTTGAGGTCGAAAAGTATCCAGATGAAAACGCAAGGCTTTTAACATAATGAAACTCTAGTGGACATTTATAGGTACCACCTTCATGTTTTATTTGACGGTAAGTACTGTTCGTAAAAAGACCACAAGAAATCGGCTGGTAAACGAAATCCCAGAAAGGAAGCCTCTACGACACACACCAAACGAAGACCCCAATTCAATGGACATAGTTCATGTAATAAGTGTTGGTAATCCTTCACCGTCTGAATGCTCTCATTGATTTTCTTCTACGGAATTTGTTGCATCACCACTGATAAAGACCGTGGCGTGGTAGCCCGTTTTTATACCTCTTTTTGTCGCAGGCAATAACTGTACGTTCTGAACAAAGATGGTTGTACTCCAGTGGAGATACTAAATGGTTTAGTCACTAACGTGTACATCACACTCCGTTCAAATGTTTCCTCTTGAACTAGGTTTACTTTGTGTAAGAGTTTGGTAATCCCCTAACTCTTCTTCTGGAATTCGTTGCAGTATGTCTATCTTGCAGTAAAAATAATCAGTCCCAACAAACCAATCCTTTCCGCTCACGTCCAGTTTATACATGTCTGACCACAGGAATACTTTCATTTTAATCAGTCCTCTTATTGCATTCTGGTACCAGTGGTTTAAACATCGGAGACATAACGGATGCAGTTATTCGTTACGTTTCACTTGTACTTTGACCAGATCTCGGTAAATGCGTTTTCTCACCTCCACAAGCAAACCACGAATGTTCCCTTGTAAAGTATCCATTTGGTGTCCTCCAGTAATCAGGAACCGCTGGGTCGTGGTCAATAGCCTCGTTTATATTTGTGACTGAGGTAGTGCCCTCCCATAATCAGTCTTCGTTTACTTTCGAAAAGAGCAAAGTTTAAAAATGGAAAAATGAATTTGAATTTGCATTTTACTTGTATTTTGACCAACTCTCGGTAAATGCGTTCTCTTAACTCTACTGGCAAACCACGAATGTTCTCTTGTAAAGTATCAATCCAGAGGTTACTGAGGTCATTCCACTAAAGGTAGGTAGTGTCAATTCGGAGACATCGAGCGTGTTCCAGGTATGCCGAATCTTTCTGCTTCCAATCGTAAAGTGACACACCACAACTGAAGCACTTGACTTTACCCCCTTCGCCCAAGTAGATAAATCAGGATCTGGCTAATTATTGGGGATTAGGTCCTCCCATACATTTAGGCCGCTTTTCTTTGAAGGTTTGGAATCGACTTTCAAAGTTGCAGTATTCAGGCAAACGCACAGGGAACGAATATTTGTCTTTCAAGGGTTCATTTCGATAAGGGTACGGCGAAATCCGCAGACGTTTAATTAGGGTTGGATGACAACCGTAGGGTGGTAGCTGCATGGTTTCACGTGGAGGATGTCATTGACAATGAAAACCAGTTAAGTGATAAAGTGTTTTGTAACGTGTGACATCGCTTTCGCATCCGTCAGGTTTGACACGCACAGCATCACTTTCCATGCTAGGTGTGGTGGTAATAGTCAGAGCAAAGTACCCATGACGTCCTACTGAAGTAGTCATAGCACAGTTCACACGATGTTATACTGAATCCCTAATGTCACAGCGTACGACATTCCTGCAATCGCAAGGCACATCATCCCACTCCACTTGAGAATGCCCGATCTATAATGATATCTGTTTGAAAGTATTCATCTTTCTCGCTTTGTCTTTGTAGTTTCAATGAACTGTCGGTCTTGGACGTTGTCTCTTTTTATATGCTGACCAACATCGACGTGATCGTACGGTAAAGTGAAATGATTGGGAAGCTGCACTCGCTTCTGGTACATAATTTGATAGCTTTGTCTAAAGGCCGACTGACAATTTGGTGTGTGGGTATATGTAAAATATTGTGCGGCTCGTAGGTGGTCACTTTAAAGTTTCCATCCTGTCCAGACTACAACGCTTATTTCAGTGCGCCAAAGTTCACCAATTGACTGGTGCGATAATTGTGAGTCAATCTTTTCACTTACACTCCATATGCACTTCTTCCTCTTTGTCCCCGTATTCGTAGCCGTAATTTTTGGAACCGCCACTATCAAAACTTATAATCTTATCGTTGGGGTGCCCATCCGTCCGGGCTCCATAACAGTCTCCTTTAATGGTAACAGTGACCCAGGCGATTGATGTGGATGCAACTGTCCGTGTCCAAATACAGCACACGATCTCCTAACAGTTCTAAAGCGTAGTTCAATGTTAGCGAGCATGGGATGTCACATAAGCCGCAATGATGACATTTCTAAATTCGTCGGTTTCTAAGTCCAGTTCTTCTCCGTAATTGACTAAGATTAAGTTCTCACGAACGACGACTACGTGTTTCATGTATTTAGTTTTGTCGTGAATCATTTGGAAGTAGCAGGAAGGTTCTGTCAAATACCCAGTCTTGTGGAAACACGGTCGCTGTGAAATTGTGCCCCACAAACAATTCAGCATCACTTTAACAAACGATCGCCTTCCTTCGTTTTTCTCCACGTGGTCTAAAGTGATGCCTTCCTGCTCCCAGTATTTCTCTTTAAATTTAGTTTGGTCTTCGGGAGTGTGCCACCAGGAAGGATAGCCACTGGCTTCTTGTTTCAGCTTCAAAAAGGTATCCACGTAGTCTGTGAAAATGCCTTTCTGAGTCCCGTTGCCATTGCGGTACTGTTCTGTCTTGGGAAAGTGGTAAATTACTGTTCACTTCTAACAATTGGTATCCCAGGTATAGGGCTTGAAACAATTCCACGCTGACCCACGTTCATGTCAAGGCGCGTTCTCCCTGGGTGTGTTGCCAAGGCTGGTCTTGGTTACACGTTTCGGCACTAGTACGGCACAAGCGAACCATCAGTTTTCCTTGTCAATGGTGAGGTAGAACGGGATGGTTCAAGTACGTGGGAGGTAAGACTTTGCACTTGATCATTTCTTCGTATTGTCGAATGTTGTCCACGTCGATGTGTTCCGTCAGCAATTGCGGGTGCCCTGCGGAAAGCGACACTATTTGCATAAGTAAGGATACAGCGAACACACGTTTAAGTATTTGATCTCTTCTCCTTTTTCCTCGTCGGCTTGGTACAGAAAACAGGTGGCATTCATCCGTCCTCCGTACAAATTGTCCCTCGAGTTCAGATTGTCCACCAACTTGTAACTTTCCATGATGCGTTTAATCTCGTGATCGGTTTTCTAACGGTGGTCGTACTCGTGTTCCACATTTCCACTACTTGGTATCCTTGCTGTTCTAAATTCAAGCGCCACTGACAAGTGACTAGGTACAAGTCTTCCATGGTTCGTTGTAAAAAATGATTGTGTCATGTTGAGGGCTGCACAGGGGAAATAAGCCTACGTTAAACTCGAACACGATCTGAAGGTTTACTAAGTCCCAGACATCCACCGAATACTTTCCGCTGGTCCTTTTTCCTCCTCCTTCCTCCATTGCGGGTGTGTTGGATCCATTTGTTTTTCTTGTCGCACAAGTAATGTAGCCAGCGTAGGGCTTTTACCAAGTATTAACGTTTGACAAAGTTAGTCGTGTGAGGGCTTATGACAGCCAGGGTGTTTTCGGGCATGAATCTTTGGCGGTACTCTAAGGAACACGCTTTGGCAATGGTACAGGTTTCTTTCAAAGGATCGATCCCTCCGTGTTCCATTAACAGTTCTCGAAATTTTCCAGAGCAACGCCGTAAAATGGCCACGTCGGAACGACAATACTTTAACATTTCTTCCTGAAAGTCGAAGGGGTCAGAGGCGTGAGTCTGGTACCAAGTGTAGAAATCTTCTCATTGTTCGTTACACTTGTTGTCGGGGTCGTAGTAGTGAGCCTAAGGCAAATGGGATAGAACTACATATTGATTAGCTTCGGTATTGGAAAAAAAAAGAAATAAAAAACGAAACGGAAAATAGCCTTTGGCCATTTCTGTCATTCCAAACGTTTTAGGCATTTGACTCAAAGGCATGACTAAGTAATTCATCGAATCTATAAATCGTGCTTGTCCCACCTGCATGGAAATGATGTTGGCTCCGTTCAAAGTCACTTTACGATCTTCGGTAATTTGCTCCGTATAGTATCTCAAAAGAAACTGTCCATCGCATCCCGAGAAATTGTGAGCCATTACCGTGGCATGGCGAGGACAATCTCCGTAACGTTCGATGTCCTCTTGGCTCCACGTCTTGTCGATGGGGTTGAAGATTCATTGGGCGAAATCGGCTAGCGACCGAAATATTTGTTCACGTCCTCCATGAAGCGGTAAGGCCAATGCCTAAAGATAGGCTCTTCGATGCACTTCTCGCACACTCGAGCGCTTTTCCGTCTCTCGAATGTGGCAGTACTTTCCAGGGTTTACTGGTGCTGGTGAACTTTGGTTTGGTTTTGACTCTCTGGGTCTGGATTCTTGCTCATTCATGTTATCTTCTGGCTAATATGCGAGGCAATAAATCACGTTTCTGCATCTTACTTTCTTCTCCTTTCTCCACGAAATGATGCGATCGTTTCATCTTGACTGAAAAAAGTCAAATGACTACATTTTAAAAGCCATGGGTTCCTATGTCCATGTCAGACCAATGTCTTCCCTATATAAAGGGTTAATGTCTTCCCTTCCAGTATTCTTTGCACTCTCACACCTACCAGAACGATGGAAGAGCCCACACATATCGAACTTCTGATCAGAGCTTTGCTATGTGTCATACGAATGTTTTCTTCAGACAAGCCGACGGACTACTCCCCCTCCTTTTGAGATAAAAGTCAAGTTACTTGCTTTATATGTAAGAAGAAAGGGCATTGGGCTACAGAATATCCAGACCGTCGAAAAGACAAGACAGGTGTCAGAAGAGACAAAAGTCAAGATACCTGTTATTATTGTCAAGAGAAAGGACATTGGTCTTCAGACTGCCCTAAGAAGTTACAGGAGCAAGAGGCAAAGAGGGGTTCTTAACAGGAAGAAGATGTACTCTCCAAAAAGGAAGAACCCAAACACGTTCAGAAAGAGAAAAAGGAGACGAAAAGAAGACGAGGAGAAAGTGAGGAAAAAGAGGAAGAAAACGTGTAAAAGTGAAGAAATTTATTTAAAAAAACAGAGAGCATGAACAAAGACACAGGAGAAGCCCATGAACTTTTTAAAGTGCTATGTTGTGAAACGGATTGTAAAATTTGTACGAGAATAGATAGGACAAGAAACGTAAGTGTCTCTAGGTTTTGAGTTTTAGAATAAGACCTACACTCACGCACTCACACATTTACACCAATGAGCAAAACAAAGGATTTTGAGTTTTAATTGATTTTTGGCAAAATTAATACTCTTTTCGAGAGAAGTGAGTGGCCCTGAAAAGGACCGCTGGGTGTTTATTTTTTTTTTTTTAACAAACTCTGGAACGGAATGTAATCAGCTTTAAATGCCTTAAACCTTTGCCACGGCCAAGGCCTGCTTATGGACTTGGTCATGTCGATGATTTGCTAGAAATCACTAGGGTTGGTATCTCAGTCGTAGCAACAGGGTTGGGCTGTTTGGCTCAGGAGGGTCTGTTTCTCTTGGGACGTATTAAAGAAGTCTGAAACATTTGTTTCAGACTCCTTAACTCTGCTAAAATGTCTAAGAGTACCGTCACCGTTTGACTTTCACTGTCCTCCTTATCTCCTAGACCTTGTTTCTTCTCTGCTGCTTCTTCTTCTTCTGCCTGTATTTTCCTTCTTCTTGCCTCTTCTCCTCGCTGTTGATGTTGTTATTGAAGGAGAAAAGCTTGTTCTGCTTCTTTCTGCTGCTTTAAAAATTTCTCCAATTCTTCTTTCTGTCTCTGTTTAAAATCCTCGACGTGTTGTAAGGAAGGAGAAGGTGGCGAAGGTACTGGTACCGGAGCAAATTCTTGCAAAGAAGAGAGAAAATCCACTAGATCCCAATCGGTCTCTTCTGGAAGTAGAACCGTGTTGACTTTGGTAGCCACTGCTACGCCATCGCTTCTCGTCTCCACGGCCGGTGCACCCCAAATCATCGTCTTCTAAGTTTCCGTCATGTTTGTAAACCCTGTCGCATTGATTCACTGCGCACAGACGCTAGCGCGTCTATATAAGGTATGTGACGTCACATGTAGCTCTCTTCGGATTGGAAGACAGATTCCATACTGTGACTGTATTTTGTAACGCTTGTTAGGAGTGGTGATAATCTCAATCCGTTTCGATCCACTCTTCCACTATCAATAACCGCTGTTCATTTCATTCCCTTCACTTGTTCTTGTCACAAGATGTGGACTAACGTTGAATGATCTACTCTCGTATCGTCAATGCTGTTCCGTACGGACTTACCCATGTATGTCAAATCATCATGGACAATCATCCGGATCACCGATACGAGCGTTTGGAAAAGAAGGATCTATGTGGAGAGACAAGGCTGTCTGAAGAGAGTCCTCGTCTACGGTCCATAAGTCAGAATAAGTTTGAGAAAGAGGAGAAATGTGCTATGCCCACTATGTAAACGAAATGATGTTCACAAAAAAGGCCCTTTTCAGAGCCACTCATATGCCTCGAAAAGATTTGCTTTCTAGCCTAAATTTTTTTGTGTCGATTTTATAGTTAATGTATGATAGATTGATATTCATCATTCTATGTATTTGTTATATATGTCTATATCTATGTCTATAACTATACTGTATTTGTCTCTCCCTAGAGTAGCACGTATTCAGGTCAGACCCTTGCCACATTGTTGCCAATCTCCACTACCGTGACGTCACCTCACCTGTTCCATTCCTATTCAACCCAACTTTCCCTTGTCCGTAAACAGGCACAATATTCCCCATGTTAAATTTCCACTGTACGTAAATAGCCACAGGGTGATCTGAAAAACCTTGTCCGTAAACAGCTTCAGGGGGTTTTGTAATGTGTTTTACCATTGTCCGTAAACAGCACCTTTTAACTACTACGGTATTGAGGTCTTGGCGGTATTGAGGTCGTGACGGTACTGAGGTCTTGACGGTACTGAGAACTTGATGGAGATGATATTGGAACTAGAACAACGCTCATACAAATAAATAGTCAATTACTTCAAATTATAAGGAAAACATTATTTTGTAATACATTACCATATATTCATTAATGATAATCTGTTTTGTGTTTGGGTGTTTTTTCAGTTGGTGTGGACTGTGAACATCCTGCATCCTTGACGTTAGTATCTTGTCATACGAAGTATGCCATTGCCATTGAAATTTGGATAAAAAGAAACGTTTATACAGCAAGCTCGTACATTATTTTATTCAAACGAAGACATAAACGTATTATTTTACGTTAAAAATCGTTTGCATGGCGGAGAAGAGCGTGTTCGGATCATGCAAGAAATTTGCTTTTATGTATAATTTGCCTACTTCTTGGAAATTATTGGATGCAATGTGTGTTAATTGTACCAGGAACTGTTTACTTAACATGTTCAGTTTTTATTGTCTGGTTCGTATGCCGCAACAAGGCAATTCATGCAAAGTGCGAAACTAGGCCCTCGCAATAGGAAAGGTGCGCACAACAGAAAAAGTATTTATTGCAAAATAGGCTTTTATTTATTAACGTACACTTCAATCTTTTTGTTGTCTTAAGGTGCCAAGATTTTAACACATTTGCAGTAAAATTGCATACACGTCTGTACAGAACTATTTTATTCAAAAGGCGAAGAATGTTATCTCGCCATGAAAAGTGAATAAATAATAAAGCATATTGTTTTGGTGGCAGCATCAGGTAATATCTTATCAATGCTTCCATTGCAATGTATGTTTCTTTAATTATGATATATTTTGGTGATCCGATAATATCATGACAACATGAAATGGCGTTTGGTGACACATTAATACTACGAAAATAGGAAACAGCAAAGTAAACTATTATAATGCGAGGTTCCGGAAAATGTGCATTACAAATTAAATTGTCAGTAAGATATTCATCTTAAGATGTTTGGAATATATTCTGCTGTTAGATATAACGAACATTTCATCCATTGACGGCCCGACCTTTCAGTTGGTGGGAGCATCTAATGATAAATATCTTGTTCATGAGTACTGGTAGTACATGTGCTGCGACATCCCTTGTACGAACGGTTGTACAATTGTACGGTCTTAATCACTGATAAGGACGGTTGTACAACTTGACGGTCCACAACTCGGATACTGACAGCTGTACAACCTGATTGTCCACATCTCAGGTACTTACAGTCGTAGATCGTGACGGTCTACATCTCTGGTACTGAGAGCTGTAGGGGTCTGACAATCCACCTTTCCGTACTCACAGTTGTAGACCCTGCAAATCCACATCTCCGTACTCACAGTTATAGACCCTGCAGATCCAAATCTTCGTACCCACAGATGTAGACACTGCAGATCCACATCACTGTACTCACAGTGGTAGACCCTGCAGATCCACATCTCCGTATTCTGTTATAGGCCCTGCAGAACTACATCGCTGTGCTCACATTTGTAGACTCTGCAGATCCACATCTCTGTACTCAGAGTGGTAGACCCTGCAGATCGACATCTCTCTACTCAGAGATGTAGACCCTACAGATTCACATCTCCGTATTCACAGTGGTAGACCCTGCAGATCCACATCTCTGTAGTCACAGTTGTAGACCCTACATGTCCACATCTCTGTATTCACAGTTGTAGAGCCTGCAGATCCACATCTCTGTAGTCACAGTGGTAGACCCTGCAGATCCACATCTCCGTACTCAGTTATAAACCCTGCAGATCCACATCTCTGTACTCACAGTGCTTGACCCTGCAGATCGACATGTCTCTACTCACAGATGTAGACCCTGCAGATCCACATCTCCGTATTCACAGTTGTAGAGCCTACACATTAAGCTCTACGTGGCAGTTTACGGTTCTTTATTCAATATTTAATAATGATAAACTATATTATGTGTTAAGAATCAGGTGCAAAGCATGTCTCAGCCACTTGTATATGCCGAGCCATAGAAGAAAATCGGTTTTCTGTATATACGCATCCATTTGTATATAGCAGGTTTCCCTACCTTAATAACAGCATTATACCCGAACAAAATGCTCTCATGTTTGGGTTGTCATTTGTTTTTGAAATATACATCTGTAATGTATCTAGATTAGAGAAAAATCATTATAATTTAAATCCTTTCAAAAGAAGTTATATATCCGCCACAGTGCTTAAAAACCAGACTCTAGCTTGACCCCGTGTTCTTTCCGTCATTTGAAAAGTCTGATAACATGATTTAATGTTCTTCATTACCTTACAGGAGGCACTGCGGTAATAGAGATTGTAGAATAGACATAGACAATCAACATACCTCAAAACAGTTCCGTTCATATGTTTTGAATTGTTATTGTTATTGGGTTTAATGCCATGTTTCAAGAGAAGATAGACTATACATGGCGGCCAGTATTAATGGTGGAGGAAGAACCCGGGAAAACCCCGGAAAGAACCACCGACCCACGAGAAGATACGGGCAAGCTTTTTCACGTACCCACAGTGGCCGAGCCCGAGACTCAAGCCCACGCAGACAGAAGTGAGATGGCAGTAATTCGTAACGGTGAGCGCTTTAGATCACTCGGCCACTCGAGGCCCCTTGTTTTGAATTAGTTCATGCCAAAATTAGACGAAAACTAGAAACAATATAAATTAGCACAGACAATGTGTGTTTCAATCATCCAGTGAAAATATACATGTGTAGGTAAAACGAGACTTCATCTCATCGACACAATGACGTAAGGCATCGCCTCATCTCATCGTCACCGTGACGTAAGGCATCGCCTCATCTCATCAGCCCAAAAATTCTTTTTTGAATTTTTGGGAAAGCTTTGTGCACACCTTATAAGAAAACTTATTGTTTTATCAGACTTTATAGGGTGAAAACTTACTGAGTCTCACCAACGGAATTACTGAACGGGACTACTGGGGTATTTGGAATTCTGGTCCATTTTGCTACAAATGTCTAATTCAGCCAAAAGCTTTGCTCTACCAGACAATTTCAGTTATTTTACCTTACAAAAACGCGTATCAAATTCTGTTGCCAAGGGCGGCAGTATTGACCTTATAGTTTTCGTATTTTCAAGTAATGCATAATTCAGATACTTCGCTCCAATAAAGTGTTAATATCAATCATTTACAGGGGATTTCAATTGAAGAGAGACTTTATGTCAAGTGTTAATGTTATTCATTCACAGGGGATTTCGATTTAAGAGAAACTTCATGCAAACCTACAGAGCTCACTAAGTTCTATATGCCAATCATATTGTGTTTTATGTACTCAGCTTACAGCCTGCAAATGGTGTCTCTATGACAATGTTTGGCAGTCAATGCTTGATAATTAACTATTTCTTCTAGCATTACTTCCAAACTGAAAACTGGAATAGGATGGAACAATGCCTCGCATATACAATAAACGGCAGCGAACAAGAACAAAATTACCTGTCTGAGTAAAAGTCTACCTTGAGATGGTTTTCCTAAAGAATGTTTCAAGAATAATCGTATAGGACTGATTTAGCCCTCGATGGTATTGAAATTATAAGATCGGTCATACACCTTAAGCGCACATGATCGCTGTATTATCAAGTTAATCACCGTAGAATATGTAACATTGACGTTATTATTCTGTGGCGAAGTTTAGTTAAAAAGTTATTCTCTTTCAAAGAGCTCTCTACACAAATCCAGCAATAAAATGTGATTTTGTTTCTCTAAATTTCCACTCTTGTAAGAAAAGACATGAAAAAAGTTCTTGTTTTAAAGGTAAACCAAACTATTGCCATGACGAGAGTTGTGTCACATATCAATACATTTAGATAAAACTTCAATAATCATGACCATTATATAGAAAAAAATAGTATATTAAGCAATTGTATTGAAGTTAGTTTGATTCTACATAAAACGAGTTTAGGTTCGTTTATCAATATATATTTTTTCTGCATAAACTCCTAAGATATATGAGTGAATGAAAACAGGGCACGTTTTGCCTGACAAATGTTTTGGGTATAAATATCGTGTAACATCAAAACGAGTCTCTTCCACGGGAGGGGTGCTCACAACGTAACCTTTGATCATGCATGAGTACAAAAACCCAATTCGATTCATACGGATCGTCATGTTAAGCCTTGCAAAATTCCTTTCTTAGTGACTTACATCTGATAGATGATCTTTCCCCGGGTAAAGTTTTAAAACAATGCAAATGATATGCCACATGACTCGTTTCTTGCTGCGCAGTCAAAATCCGGCCTGGTGAGATCTCCTCGCTTAGTGTGCAAGCGAACGTTTTTCTGTACAAATTTAATGTCGCATATACAAGTGAGGTGAAAAAGTCCATATTTTTTGGATAGTTATACCATACAAATCAAACGAATATTAATAACTTGATCTGTGAAGTCAATGACAGTTGATAACAAAATAAATGTATGCACCCCAACCCCAAATGTATACCTGTGTTTTCACTTCCAAAGGTCATTATGGACACAAAGTGATGCTTACAGTGCAAACACAAGCCCTTCTTCTACGTATCCTTGTGATTGAGCAAACTCATCTACATCGTTCACTTTGTCATCTCTACTTTCAAATAGACGAGAGAGCTTCTTTAGTTCATCCACAAACAAATCTAATAAACTAAAACTTTAAGCGTATGAGTGTACATGGATTGTTTACAAAGACGTTCCTGAGACACTATACAACGTCTAGCGCAATATGAAGCAGTGCAATATGGAAAAATATTGCACGATTCTGACAATATAAAGTTAATGAAGAAACAAATGAGCATATAATAAAATCAGGTTTTTAGTTACCTATTCGGGTTATTTGTTTTGTAGTGGGATCTTTAGCAATATAGCATAGTCAGCATTTTACTTATATAGACAGATCCTTAGTTATATAGTATAGTCAGAACTTTACTTATATAGACATATCTTTAGTTATTTAGCATAGTCAGAACTTTACTTACATGAACATATCTTTAGTAAGTTTAGACATCTCTTTTGATATGTAGTCAGATCTCTAGTTATATATCAGAAGCACAATCGTTAGTTATGTAGGTAGATCTCTAGTTATATAGCAGAAGCACAATCGTTAGTTATATAGTCAGATCTCTAGTTATATAGCAGAAGCACAGTCGTTAGTTACATAGTCAGATTTCTTGTTATATGGCAGAAGTTACTCATTAGTTACATAGTCAGATCTCCAGTTATATAGCAGAAGCCGATTCGTTAGTTATATAGTCAGATCCCTTGTTATATAGCAGAAGCCGATTCGTTAGTTATATAGTCAGATCCCTTGTTATATAGCAGAAGCCGAGTCGTTAGTTATATAGTCAGGTCTCTTGTCATATAGCAGAAGCACACTCGTTAGTTATACAGTCAGACCTCTAGTTATATAGCAGAAGCACAGTCGTAAGTTATATAGTCACATCTCTAGTTATATAGCAGAAGCACAATCGTTAGTTATATAGTCAGATCTCTAGCTATATGGCAGAAGTACAGTCATTAGTTATATAGTCAGATCTCTAGTTATATAGCAGAAGCACACTCGTTAGTTATATAGTCAAATCTCTAGTTATATATCAGAAGCACAATCGTTAGTTACATAGATCTCTAGTTCTACAGCAACAGCACAGTTGTTAGTTATATAGTCAGGTCTCTAGTTATATGGCAGAAGCACATTCGTTAGCTATATAGTCAGATCTCTTGTTATATAGCAGACACCGAGTCGTTAGTTACATAGTCAGATCTCTAGTTATATGGCAGAAGCACACTCGTTAGTCACATAGTCAGATCTCTTGTTATATAGCAGACACCGAGTCGTTAGTTACATAGTCAGATCTCTAGTTATATGGCAGAAGCACACTCGTTAGTCACATAGTCAGATCTCTAGTTTTATAGCACCAGCACAATCGTTAGTTATATCGTCAGATCTCTAGTTATATATCACAAGCACACTCGTTGGTTACATAGTCAGATCTCTAGTTATATAGCAACAGCACAATCGTTTGTTATATAGTCAGATCTCAAGTTATATGGCAGAAGCACATTCGTTAGTTATATAGTCAGATCTCTAGTTATATATCAGAAGCACATTCGTTAGTTACATAGTCAGATCTCTAGTTATATAGCAGAAGCATAATCTTTAGTTACATAGTCAGATTTCTAGTTATATAGCAGAAGCCGAGTCGTTAGTTACATAGTCAGATTTCCAGTTATGTAGCAGAAGCACACTCGTTAGTTATATAGTCAGATCTCTAGTTATATATCAGAAGCCGAGTCGTTAGATACATAGCCAGATCTCTAGTTATGTAGCAGAAGCCGAGTTGTTAATTATATAGTCAGATTTCTAGTTATATAGCAGAAGCACACTCCTTAGTAATATAGTCAGATCTCTAGTTATATGGGAGAAGCCGAGTCGTTAGTTATATAGTCAGATTTCTAGTTATGTAGCAGAAGCCGAGTCGTTAGTTATATGGTCAGATTTCTAGTTATATAGCAGAAGTAGAGTCGTTAGTTATATAGTCAGATCTCTAGTTATGTAGAAGAAACCGAGTCATTAGTTATATAGTCAGATTTCTAGTTATATAGCAGAAGTCAAGTCGTTAGTTATATAGTCAGATCTCTAGTTATATATCAGAAGCCGATTCGTTAGTTACATAGTCAGAACTCTAGTTATGTAGCAGAAGGCGAGTCGTTAGTTATATAGTCAGATTTCTAGTTATATAGCAGAAGCACAATCGTTACTTACATAGTCAGATTTCTAGTTATATAGCAGAAGCACACTCGTTAGTTATATAGTCAGATCTCTAGTTATGTAACAGAAGGCGAGTCGTTAGTTATATAGTCAGATTCCTAGTTATATAGCAGAAGCACACTCGTTAGTTACATAGTCAGATCTCTAGTTATGTAGCAGAAGGCGAGTCGTTAGTTATATAGTCAGATTTCTAGTTATATGGCAGAAGCACATTCGTTAGTTATATACTCAGATCTCTAGTAATATAGCAGAAGCACAATCGTTAGTTACATAGATTTCTAGTTCTATAGCAACAGCACAGTCGTTAGTGATATAGTCAGATCTCTAGTTATCTGGCAGAAGCACATTCGTTAGCTATATAGTCAGATCTCTAGTTATATATCAGAAGCAGAATCGTTAGTTACATAGTCAGATCTCTAGTTATATAACAGAAGCACAATCGTTAGTTATATAGTCAGATCTCTTGTTATATAGCAGACACCGAGTCGTTAGTTACATAGTCAGATCTCTAGTTATATGGCAGAAGCACACTCGTTAGTCACATAGTCAGATCTCTAGTTTTATAGCACCAGCACAATCGTTAGTTATATCGTCAGATCTCTAGTTATATATCACAAGCACACTCGTTGGTTACATAGTCAGATCTCTAGTTATATAGCAACAGCACAATCGTTTGTTATATAGTCAGATCTCAAGTTATATGGCAGAAGCACATTCGTTAGTTATATAGTCAGATCTCTAGTTATATATCAGAAGCACATTCGTTAGTTACATAGTCAGATCTCTAGTTATATAGCAGAAGCATAATCTTTAGTTACATAGTCAGATTTCTAGTTATATAGCAGAAGCCGAGTCGTTAGTTACATAGTCAGATTTCCAGTTATGTAGCAGAAGCACACTCGTTAGTTATATAGTCAGATCTCTAGTTATATATCAGAAGCCGAGTCGTTAGATACATAGCCAGATCTCTAGTTATGTAGCAGAAGCCGAGTTGTTAATTATATAGTCAGATTTCTAGTTATATAGCAGAAGCACACTCCTTAGTAATATAGTCAGATCTCTAGTTATATGGGAGAAGCCGAGTCGTTAGTTATATAGTCAGATTTCTAGTTATGTAGCAGAAGCCGAGTCGTTAGTTATATGGTCAGATTTCTAGTTATATAGCAGAAGTAGAGTCGTTAGTTATATAGTCAGATCTCTAGTTATGTAGAAGAAACCGAGTCATTAGTTATATAGTCAGATTTCTAGTTATATAGCAGAAGTCAAGTCGTTAGTTATATAGTCAGATCTCTAGTTATATATCAGAAGCCGATTCGTTAGTTACATAGTCAGAACTCTAGTTATGTAGCAGAAGGCGAGTCGTTAGTTATATAGTCAGATTTCTAGTTATATAGCAGAAGCACAATCGTTACTTACATAGTCAGATTTCTAGTTATATAGCAGAAGCACACTCGTTAGTTATATAGTCAGATCTCTAGTTATGTAACAGAAGGCGAGTCGTTAGTTATATAGTCAGATTCCTAGTTATATAGCAGAAGCACACTCGTTAGTTACATAGTCAGATCTCTAGTTATGTAGCAGAAGGCGAGTCGTTAGTTATATAGTCAGATTTCTAGTTATATGGCAGAAGCACATTCGTTAGTTATATACTCAGATCTCTAGTAATATAGCAGAAGCACAATCGTTAGTTACATAGATTTCTAGTTCTATAGCAACAGCACAGTCGTTAGTGATATAGTCAGATCTCTAGTTATCTGGCAGAAGCACATTCGTTAGCTATATAGTCAGATCTCTAGTTATATATCAGAAGCAGAATCGTTAGTTACATAGTCAGATCTCTAGTTATATAACAGAAGCACAATCGTTAGTTATATAGTCAGATCTCTTGTTATATAGCAGACACCGAGTCGTTAGTTACATAGTCAGATCTCTAGTTTTATAGCAACAGCACAATCGTTAGTTATATGGTCAGATCTCTAGTTATATACCACAAGCACACTCGTTGGTTACATAGTCAGATCACTAGTTATATAGCAACAGCACAATCGTTAGTTATATAGTCAGATCTCTAGTTATATGGCAGAAGCACATTCGTTAGTTATATAGTCAGATATCTAGTTCTATATCAGAAGCACAATCGTTAGTTACATAGTCAGATCTCTAGTTATATAGCAGAAGCCGAGTCGTTAGTTATATAGTCAGATCTCTATTTATATAGCAGAAGCACAATCGTTAGTTACATAGTCAGATTTCTAGTTATGTAGCAGAAGCACACTCGTTAGTTATATAGTCAGATCTCTAGTCATATATCAGCAGCCGAGTCGTTAGTTACATAGTCAGATCTCTAGCTATGTAGCAGAAGCCGAGTCGTTAGTTATATAGTCAGATTTCTAGTTATGTAGCAGAAGCCGAGTGGTTAGTTATATAGTCAGATTTCTAGTTATATAGCAGAAGTCGAGTCGTTAGTTATATAGTCAGATTTCTAGTTATGTAAAAGAAGCCGAGTCGTTAGTTACATATTCAGATCTCTAGTTATATAGCAGAAGCCGAGTCGTTAGTTATATAGTCAGATTTCTAGTTATGTAAAAGAAGCCGAGTCGTTAGTTACATATTCAGATCTCTAGTTATATAGCAGAAGCCGAGTCGTTAGTTATATAGTCAGATTTCTAGTTATATAGCACAAGCTGATTCGTTAGCTACATAGTCAGATGTCTAGTTATATAGCAGAAGCCGAGTCGTTAGTTATATAATCAAATATCTAGTTATATAGCAGAAGCACACTCGTTAGTTATATAGTCAGATTTCTAGTTATATAGCAGAAGCACAATCGTTAGTTACATAGTCAGATTTCTAGTTATATAGCAGAAGAACACTCGTTAGTTATATAGTCAGATCTCTAGTTATATATCAGAAGTCGAGTCGTTAGTTATATAGTCAGATTTCTAGTTATATAGCAGAAGCACAATCGTTAGTTACATAGTCAGATTTCTAGTTATATAGCAGAAGCACACTCGTTAGTTATATAGTCAGATCTCTAGTTATGTAGCAGAAGCCGAATCGTTTGTTATATAGTCAGATTTCTAGTTATATAGCAGAAGCACAATTGTTAGTTACATAGACAGATCGCTAGTTCTATTGCAGAAGCCGAGTCGTTAGTTATATAGTCAGATTTCTAGTCATGTAGCAGAAGCCGGGTCGTTAGTTATTTAGTCAGATTTCTAGTTATATAGCAGAAGCCGAGTCGTTAGTTACATAGTCAGTTCTCTAGTTATGTAGCAGAAGCCGAGTCGTTAGTTACATAGTCAGATTTCTAGTTATATAGCAGAAGCACAATCATTAGTTATATAGTCAGATTCTAGTTATGTAGCAGAAGCCGAGTCGTTAGTTATATAGTCAGATTTCTTGTTATATAGCAGAAGCACACTCGCTAGTTATATAGTCAGATCTCCAGTTATATATCAGAAGCCGAGTCGTTAGTTACATAGTCAGATCTCTAGTTCTGTAGCAGAAGCCGAATCGTTAGTTATATAGTCAGATTTCTAGTTATATAGCAGAAGCACAATCGTTAGTTACATAGTCAGATTTCTAGTTATATCTCAGAAGCACAATCGTTAGTTATATAGTCAGATCTCTAGTTATATAGCAGAAGCACACTCGTTAGTTATATAGTCAGATCTCTAGTTATATATCAGAAGCCGAGTCGGTAGTTATATAGTCAGATTTCTAGTTATATAGCAGAAGCACAATCGTTAGTTACATAGACAGATCTCTAGTTATATGGCAGAAGCCAAGTCGTTAGCTATATAGTCAGATTTCTAGTTATATAGCAGAAGCACAATCGTTAGTTACATAGTCAGATTTCTAGTTATATCTCAGAAGCACAGTCGTTATTTATATAGTCAGATCTCTAGTTATATAGCAGAAGCACACTCTTCAGTTATATTGTCAGATCTCTAGTTATATATCAGAAGCCGAGTCGTTAGTTACATAGTCAGATCTCTAGTTATGTAGCAGAAGCCGAATCGTTTGTTATATAGTCAGATTTCTAGTTATATAGCAGAAGCACAATCGTTAGTTACATAGTCAGATTTCTAGTTATATCTCAGAAGCACAGTCGTTATTTATATAGTCAGATCTCTAGTTATATAGCAGAAGCACACTCTTCAGTTATATTGTCAGATCTCTAGTTATATATCAGAAGCCGAGTCGTTAGTTACATAGTCAGATCTCTAGTTATGTAGCAGAAGCCGAATCGTTTGTTATATAGTCAGATTTCTAGTTATATAGCAGAAGCACAATTGTTAGTTACATAGACAGATCGCTAGTTCTATTGCAGAAGCCGAGTCGTTAGTTATATAGTCAGATTTCTAGTCATGTAGCAGAAGCCGGGTCGTTAGTTATTTAGTCAGATTTCTAGTTATATAGCAGAAGCCGAGTCGTTAGTTACATAGTCAGTTCTCTAGTTATGTAGCAGAAGCCGAGTCGTTAGTTACATAGTCAGATTTCTAGTTATATAGCAGAAGCACAATCATTAGTTATATAGTCAGATTCTAGTTATGTAGCAGAAGCCGAGTCGTTAGTTATATAGTCAGATTTCTTGTTATATAGCAGAAGCACACTCGCTAGTTATATAGTCAGATCTCCAGTTATATATCAGAAGCCGAGTCGTTAGTTACATAGTCAGATCTCTAGTTCTGTAGCAGAAGCCGAATCGTTAGTTATATAGTCAGATTTCTAGTTATATAGCAGAAGCACAATCGTTAGTTACATAGTCAGATTTCTAGTTATATCTCAGAAGCACAATCGTTAGTTATATAGTCAGATCTCTAGTTATATAGCAGAAGCACACTCGTTAGTTATATAGTCAGATCTCTAGTTATATATCAGAAGCCGAGTCGGTAGTTATATAGTCAGATTTCTAGTTATATAGCAGAAGCACAATCGTTAGTTACATAGACAGATCTCTAGTTATATGGCAGAAGCCGAGTCGTTAGCTATATAGTCAGATTTCTAGTTATGTAGCAGAAGCACAATCGTTAGTTACATAGTCAGATTTCTAGTTATATCTCAGAAGCACAGTCGTTATTTATATAGTCAGATCTCTAGTTATATAGCAGAAGCACACTCTTAAGTTATATTGTCAGATCTCTAGTTATATATCAGAAGCCGAGTCGTTAGTTACATAGTCAGATCTCTAGTTATGTAGCAGAAGCCGAATCGTTAGTTATATAGTCAGATTTCTAGTTATATAGCAGAAGCACAATCGTTAGTTATATAGTCAGATCTCTAGTTATATAGCAGAAGCACACTCTTTAGTTATATAGTCAGATCTCTAGTTATATATCAGAAGCCGAGTCGTTAGTTATATAATCAGATTTCTAGTTATGTAGCAGAAGCCGGGTCGTTAGTTGCATAGTCAGATCTCTAGTTATATAGCAGAAGCCGAGTCGTAAGTTATATAGTCAAATTTCTAGTTATGTAGCAGAAGCCGAGTCGTTAGTTATATAGTCAGATTTATTTCTAGTCATGTAGCAGAAGCCGAGTCGTTAGTTATATAGTCAGATTTCTAGTTATATAGCAGCAGCACACTTGTTACTTATATAGTCAGATCTCCAGTTATATTTCAGTAGCCGTGTCGTTAGTTATATAGTCAGATCTCAAGTTATATAGCAGAAGCACACTCTTTAGTTATATAGTCAGATCTCTAGTTCTATATCAGAAGCCGAGTCGTTAGTTCCATAGTCAGATCTCTAGTTATATATGAGAAGCCGAGTCGTTAGTTATATAGCCAGATTTCTAGTTATTTAGCAGACGCCGTGTCGTTTGTTGCATTGTCAGATCTCTGGTTATATAGCAGAAGCCGAGTCGTTAGTTATATAGTCAGATTTCTAGTTATATAGCAGAAGCACACTCGTTAGTTATATAGTCAGATCTCTAGTTATATATCAGAAGCCGAGTCGTTAGTTACATAGTCAGATCTCTAATTATGTAGCAGAAGCCGAGTCGTTAGTTATATAGTCAGATTTCTAGTTATATAGCAGAAGCCGAGTCGTTAGTTACATATTCAGATCTCTCGTTATATAGCAGAAGCCGAGTCGTTAGTTATATAGTCAGATTTCTAGTTATATAGCAGAAGCCGAGTCGTTAGTTACATATTCAGATCTCTAGTTATATAGCAGAAGCCGAGTCGTTAGTTATATAGTCAGATTTCTAGTTATGTAATAGAAGCCGAGTCGTTAGTTAGATTGTCAGATCTCTAGTTATATAGCAGAAGCCGAGTCGTTAGTTATATATTCAGATTTCTAGTTATGTAGCAGAAGCCGAGTTGTTAGTTACATAGTCAGATCTCTAGTTATATAGCAGAAGCCGAGTCGTTAGTTATGTAGTCAGATTTCTAGTTATGTAGCAGAAGCCGAGTCGTTAGTTATATAGTCAGATTTCTAGTTATATAGCAGAAGCCGAGTCGTTAGTTACATAGTCAGATCTCTAGTTATGTAGCAGAAGCCATGTCGTGAGTTATATAGTCAGATCTCTAGTTATATAGCAGAAACCGAGTTGTTAGTTATATAGTCAGATTTCTAGTTATGTAGCAGAAGCCGAATCGTTAGTTATATAGTCATATTTCTAGTTATATAGCAGAAGCACACTCGTTAGTTATATAGTCAGATCTCTACTTATATATCAGAAGCCGAGTCGTTAGTTACATAGTCAGATCTCTAGTTATATAGCAGAAGCGCAATCGTTAGTTACATAGTCAGGTTTCTAGTTTTATATCAGAAGCACATTCGTTAGTTATATAGTCAGATCTCTAGTTATATGGCAGAAGCACGTTCGTTTGTTATATAGTCAGACCTTTGGTTATATAGAATGATCATTTGTTATATATCCGGGTCTAAGATGTCCAACTGTGATGCTTACAATTAAATTCTTCATGAGAGTCTGCTTGTAATTATACAGTATGGATATAAACATGAATGCAAAATATTATCAATGATTTACTCATCTCCTGCCATACATCTCATTGCCAGACCAAAATACACTTTAGCAAACAACAAAGATTATCCGTTTGCAAACATGCGTATTGCTCAGAATAACGTGTTGATCAGTTATGTCGACAGACAGATATTCGTCTCTTCTGACATCTGCACGAAAACAGACACATTGTTCAAAAACAAATTGTTCCTTAGAGATTATCATCTTATTGAGAACCCGATCCTTGTTCTGTGAGAATAACGTTGCATACTTATAGGATTCTAGCAATCTATCAAATGCTTTTGGTCAGAAGATAAAACTGATGATTAAACTTGTTACAGTTGATTCGGTTGAACAACAACAAGAAAACATGTTAGCAAGCCAACTATTTTTGAAAAGGCATAAATCACCGCGAAAAAAAAAAATTGTCAATCAGCACCGTTCGAGTTTGGGAGACTGGCCAGTCGGTAGATATACAATATTAAACAATATTTAAAATATGATACTGGAGTTTAATGCATACAAACAATAACAAGATAAACAGTATCACTGGTTACAATGATTTGTCTTCTTGCACCTCAAAGTTCGTATGACCATAACGCTGAACTTTGAGATCAACTTGACTAGAGATTAGATTGGTGTGATCTATGTCTAACAGATGGTTCCGATTATTCTTCGTAATGACAAATTCAAATTCAGTGGTTTCTGTGGGGGAAAATACGGCATATGTGCAAACTAAGGTGGTAAAATTACCTGCATTTTGAAAAAATACATGAAATAATCAATAAATCCTCAAACCGATTCCAAGTAATAACTTTCCATAGCTTTAACGTGCGAGTTAGGTCCCGTTTTCCGGAAGGTGAAAACAATTTTGGTGTACTCCTATCTTCTCCATAGTTGCTTACTATTCTACCTTAGAATTTTTACAATTGTTGAAATAAAGATTGGATAAAATATTATAATAAAAGGCACGACGCGTGTATGCCGCCCGTTTGTCACACATATAAAATGCAGTGCTATTTCCAGATTTCATTAACACTAACATATGGACCATTAAGATAAGTAGTGAAGAGATCACATTTTCAAAAAAAAAGAACAAAACTTTCTGATTTGTTAATGGCTTGGCTTTACGTACATGATAAGATAATTCATATATAATTATATCCCAAAGAGTTTTATTGCAGTAGGTCAAACGATGCGCCCTATGTATTCTATCCTTTGGAACTGTTAATACAAGGAAACCAATGTCAACATAAAATAACTATATTTCTGTTCCATCTATTCATTGATAATAGATGTTAAAAATTATTCTGCATGTGTTACTTTTATCTTACACATAGATAGATAGATAGATAGATAGATAGATAGATAGATATAACAGAATTTTCACACAATTATTCTTTCAAGTATTCTTTATATTATATTTTGTTGTACTTCATGTTTGCCTTTATTATAAATTGTTAACTTCCTGATGCTTTTATCCAGTTCTTCATGTTTTCCTTTAATTGGAATCATATAGTCAAAATTATGATGCGGTGCTGTTAAACGCTAAATACATGCGCGCGCGCGCGCGCGCACACACACACACACACACACACACACACATACACATAACGTTTTCGACCTTGACGCTGCTGGAAAGTAGTGCTTGCTTCTTCATGCTTATTTTGCCTATGAATCTTACTCCAAATTACCGTAAATGTGTGTTCTTTGTCCGTCGAGTCCACGTGCACCAACAATTTTCCTCCACGCTTAGTTGCCATATTTTAAATAAAGAAAACCTTTTTGCAATGCAGATTCCAAAATATAATGTTTGATCAGCATCTTACGCTGAATTAAATTTTCCATTAACAACTTGGAATAATCTGGTTCCAATACTATCAACACTCGGAATCATCTGATTCCAATACTGTGAACACTCGGAGTCATCCGAGTCCAATATTGTGAACACTCGGAATCATCTGGTTCAAATAATGTGAACACTCGGAATCATCTGGCTCCAAACTATGAACACTCGGAGTCATCTGGGTCCAATATTGTGAACACTCGGAATCATCTGGATCTAATATTGTGAACACACAGAATCATCTGGTTTGCGTGCCAAATGAAATAATTATCTGAGCAGGTCACCAAATGCATAAATACTAAAAGATCTCACAGGAATTATATACGAGGCCATTGGTATGTTTATTATAGGCACTTTAGATCTCACAATTGCTTGACGAGAGGAGAGAGAGGAACCATTCTCTTATTCTGATTCTTTATATTGCTTGACGAGAGGAGAGAGAGTAACCAGTCTCTTATTCTGATTCTTTATATTGCTAAAATACAAAATACCATATCGATTTTATCAAAGGTTTTCATCTTCCCTTTGACAAACGTTAAAGTGATGGAATAAACTACGAGATTTTAATAATATTATTATTTTTTATTTATAAATGTTGAAATGTGCCGCGTTATTCGTCTTAATTTGTCAATCCAAAAATTCCACACCATCGTAATGTTGAACGTTATTCATACTTTTTTGGTATAAATCTCATTTTATAAATCCTTCTGCCCAGAAGATATGATAAGCATTTGTATTCAGAAGAAGAAACAAATGCCTGACTATACTTCTTTTTTCTCTTGCAATACAAGTGGACAACTTTCCCCCAGTCCAACATAATGATTTGGCTCAACCGACAAAGTTCAGGTCCAGTAGGAATCACGTGTATTCTGTGCGATCCGTAACGTCTTAATAGATAGCTATAACCGATCATTGCAACAAAATATTCATTGTAAAATATTGCATGTTTTTCAAAATTAAGTCTCTAGCACTTTGTTTGCTAATGATGCTAGAACTATGTATGAATTAAAATCCGACATTTATCGACGATGTTGTAGAATTGTTGTTGTTGTTGTTGTTGTTTTTCCTTGCTTTTCTTTTTTGTCTTTTTTACCTAGCCATGGAGACGCTTTTCCACTGAGCCAAATAATATGCGGAACAATTTATTTGATTGGATAAGACTATTCGTGTCCCGAGGGGAGGTGGATCGAAAAGGCATTGAATGGGAATTCAATCTCATTTCTGACTGAGGCATTTGAACACTGACCTTTTCAAATGAGTGAAGTAATGAGCTGGTACCTAGCAACGAACACATATAAATAACTATTACTATCTGTGTAATGAAATGAAAGTATGGCTCACTGCCCTTCTGTTGCAATAACAGCATAGAATCACTGACTTTAATCGATGCCGTTGTCACACGCAGATTTAAAACGGAACTGATCAATCGGCACTCCACCATAAGATTTCAGATATTCCAGCGAGATGGCGATGCAAATGTTCCCATCAGTCCTACGCATTCGTGTACTGCCGTTCTCTATTAGGTCTGGATGAGATGTGATGATTTCGTCTAGTCATTTAAATTCATTTGTATAATTGGCGTAGATGTGAAGATTTCATCTAGTTATTTAAATTCGTTTTTTTTTTTTATTGGCTGAGATGTGACGATTTCATCTAGTTATTTAAATTCATTTTTTATCATTGGCTGAGATGTGACGATTTCATCTAGTTATTTAAATTCATTTGTTTAATTGGCTGAGATGTGACGATTTCATCTAGTTATTTAAATTCATTTGTTTAATTGGTTGAGATGTGACGATTTCATCTAGTCATTTAAATTCATTTTTTATCATTGGCTGAGATGTGACGATTTGATTTAGTTACTTAAATTCATTTTTTATCATTGGCTGAGATGTGACGATTTCATCTAGTTATTTAAATTAATTTTTTATCATTGGCTGAGATGTGACGATTTCATCTAGTTAGATAAATTCATTTGTTTAATTGGCTGAGATGTGATGATTTCATCTAGTTATTTAAATTCATTTGTATAATTGGCTGAGATGTGACGATTTCATCTAGTCATTTAAATTCATTTTTTATCATTGGTTGAGGTGAAACGATTTCATCTAGTCATAAAAATTCATTTTTACGAGCTTGAACCCCATACAAAATACTACTTGTGCCAAAAATGGTCATCCAACAAATTACCATATGCATATGCATAGAAACCTCGTCAGCTGCGAATCTGATTGGCTAGGACTTTTTGAATATCTTTGGTTAACTGTTATATGTATCGAAATATGACATTTCATTTGGCCTTTCCTACTGACACTACCCTGGCTATTTCACATGAATGATGGGTACCGGAAATTGCAATCTAAATGATGCTGTTTGTTGACATCGACAGAGAGGTCATTGTGTTGAAAAGCAGCAGGGGGGGTGATTCGGACAATATTCCGACAAATTTTCGATTAAAGCCTCAAAACGACAAATAGAGCCTTCCTTCGAAATCTCGCTTTTTAGACAAGGAAAAAATAAAGTCTCCGTTTGGCAAATGGAGACTTAGCGTTTTTTGCTCGAAAATGCTATATTTCGCGACAACATCTCGTTGGTGCTTTCCAGTGGTAATCATCGGGCGTTCCGCGTCGATGTCATCACCCCCCCTGCTGCTTGGATTTGTATGAATTTATGTGACACTGTTTTCATCAATGGACATTTTCTTCCATGACTCTGTCATCCATGATAAAATTATGGTGGGGAAACTGTCATATTTCCTATAATAATTATTATGACACTTTCCCCATGACTTTGTCATGGATGACTCCGTTATGGATGATTTCATCATTGTTGTTGTTGTTGTTGTTGCAAAATAAAAAATTTTTTATTAAATAATGCCCCATCGGCGGATTTTGACCGACGAGGATACCAATGAAATAATAAGACTCCGTGGGAAAACACCAATATCGGAAATAGCAGATCGATACAAAATCAGTTACCAGCGCATTTACAAAATATGGAAAAATGAACCCCATGACAGGGTTATGGACAACGATATCAGAATGATAGACCTCAGTATCGACGATGAAATAAACCAGATTGTTGATGCGCCTAGTGATGCGAATTCATCCATGGACACCATCGTGGATAAACAGACCATTCAGGATTTACAATGGCGGCTAAATAACCTAATTAACGAGAATAAATCATTGCAACGACAACTCAAACACGCGTCAAGCACGGCCGATTATAATCGAGTACAACGGCGCTATGATTATTTGCAACAGCGTTATGATGATTTACAACAGCGACACGATGATATGCAACGGCGTCACGATGATGTGCAACGGCGATACGATGATGCGCAACGGCGACACGATGATATGCGACGCACCATTGGTGGGCTTCAGCATGAACTCGGGGTTGTTCGGAAGGAATTGAATGAAGCGCAACACGATAATGCGCTACTGATTCAGCGAATCACCGAAATGACCGCAGTCTTCCCCCATGACAGAGTCATGGACACCATTGTGGATGATTTTATCATGGAGCCGGAAATAATCAGAAAAAAGAATAAAAAACCCGAGAAATCTCCCGAGAATAAATCTCGTGCGGACAAACCTCACGAGAAACCTCGTGAGAATAAATTTACGATCAACGAAATTCCCGGTGTAGTATCTCGCAGCGATATTAGGTTTGTGAACCGCATGGACAAGGTGCTTCAAAATAGCGACTAGGCTTTTCGTTCGGTAATTACCCATACTGTGCCAAATCGTTTAACATCATGGTTTGGAAACATTTTTTCATATTCTCGTTGGTAATATTTGTTGCGGAGACACAACCGAGCTTTCGCTGAACGGCTTTCAAATACCATACAATCGTATTTATCCCCGTTGGGGAATTTTTGAACTGCATGATACTTTCCGTTTTTAAATTTTACACTGATCGGCGTTTTCGGGCAGGATTTTTTATAGTCGTTGATGACACTGTCGAATTTCACCGGGTGATATTCCAACAGTGACATTATAATTAAAGCAGTTATTTAATTAAATATTAAAATGATATCAGATAATAATGTTTGGACGAACCTGGATGAACAATTGCGTCGAAAACTGTTCCAGACAAGCTAGTCAATTTGTTAACGATGTTGCCTCGGGGCGACTTAAACCAGCACCACCGAAGTTACCATTATTTCGGTACAACAAATCCAGAAAAATTTCTCCGACGAAACAGCGTTACAAGGACACTAGAGTCAATACTATCTGTTTAAATATCGACAGGAAAAAGATCATCGAATTTGATTCCATCGCGGACACGTGTAAATGGTTAAACATCATCCCAAGCACAATTCGACAACCATCTTTTTATGCCCGAGGTAGATGGTGGATTGTGTTACGCGGTGATATTGACGCGGAAAAGCGGGCTTGGTTTGATGACATTGATACGTTATTCGATAACGCGATTAATAGTCTCCCAGAAATATACCGTGAATTTATTAAATAATTCAGTTGTATCAACGAAAGCCGTCACCCATAACGGAGTTATGGATGACTCTGTCATGAATGACTCTATTATCCATGACAGTCATCCATGATAAAATCATGGTGAGGAAACTATCTCCGTTAATGGGGAAACTGTCATATTTCCTAATAATAATAATTATGACACTTTCCCCATAACTCCGTTATGGACACCATTGTGGACACCATTGTCGACATCATCGTGGATGACTCCGAGGTATCGCGAATGCTTCGGTGATCTATTCAAAACCAATCGTGATTTGCCGTGGTCGTAGAAGCCTTATTTCGTCGTAAGAACGACTTATTAATGGGGAAACTGTCATATTTCCTATAATAATAATAATTATGACACTTTCCCCATAACTCCGTTATGGACACCATTGTGGATGATTTCATCATTGATGACTCTGTCATTGGGAAAACCATCCATTGACCGACCACACATGAAATCGTAACATTGTAGTGTGTTCGTCCGTCGCGGTAACATCTCCCCCGGCGAATCCAGTATCATTGATGGTCTCGTTGATCCACGCCGGATCGTCCACAAAATCAGACTCGGGCCAGTCGGGATAATACAGAGTATAGTCGGATCGATCAGCGTGTTTAGTGTCATCGGATATCAATTGCCCGCCGAATCCCTTGTATATCGATTTGATTTTTTCAATGATATTTTTTAGCGTTAATTTACCCCTTCGGAACCTCGTGTCCGGAAATATATCGCCGAAATGTTTCAACAGCGCGTTGTACTTGTCAAGTCGGTCTGGTTGCGCTAGCATCTCAGATACGCTATTGATTAACCCGGCGCGGCTTACAGGAACACTCTTTACATCAAGTCGATCCGGAATCACATCGGGGAGACTCAACGCACCAAGAACGTTTCTGACAATTTCGAGTTGTTGCCGGGGACTGATTTTATCAGACCGACACGGCGTCGTTGCTACGGCGTTACCGTTATTATACTTGTCGACGAAAACGCGCTGATATCGTTGCAGCCGTGAAACATTTTTATTCAGATGCTCTATCCGGTATTTATCCAGTTTTCTTACGTCGGTCTGGAATACGTAGTTGAGATACGTCAATGCCTTTTCGTATGGCTGCAGCCGCTGTTCGGGGTCGTATTGGTAGTATTTATCGGTGACTTCATCACCACCGGTGGTTTTACCACTGGCAATTTCATCACTGGTGATTTCATCAGTGATTTTATCACCGGTGATTTCATTACCGACAGCGATTTCAGTATTTCCCGCCGCAGCAATTCTCTCTCCGACGGAGGATTTTAAAAAATCATCTACGCGTGGATCACTATCGAGTACAGCGTCGCTGACTCGTTTCCGCTGCTGTTGTTTTTTTTTCTTCCATATTTCGTATTCATCTGGTAATTCCCATTCAACTGAATAACCGGTTCGTTTCATCATTTCAACGAGTCGACACGTGAAATAACGTTTTGAATTGTTCTCGTCGATGATCGTGCTAATAAACATGAATCCGTAACCGGTATGTACATCACAGCGGTTGGGCGTTCTAAACAGCAACTCTGTCGACGATAAATCCCTTTCATGTGATTCGATTGCCGAAATAATATCATCGCGGGTCAGTGGAAGCTCTGTGCGGCTCCGTTTTGTTGCAGAGTAATGAACTTCTGAAATATTTCGGAAACGATGGATGGCTTGTTTGGTAGCCTCTACAGACCCTAATTCCTCGGAAAACACCGTCATGTACTTGAATCGCGGGTCCACAATGGATATCCCGGCCTCGATGGTACAATTATAGATCACCACGTCGATGTTTTCAAACGCCGCAGTGGTATCAGCGAAATCTCGTTGTTTTTCGGCCGGGTCAGTGTCCGCATGATAGTACTTTACTCGGTATCCTAAGTGCTGTAACAATTTGGCGAGCTTCTCCACAGAATAATTTCCGCGTTGTTTATTGTGCGTGAATACAACCGCGCGATTTCCTCGTCGTAACATGTCTAACAGTTTACTGTAGTTGTCTCGGTGAGATTGTTCCACAATAAATTTTTTACCATGATCGGGCCGATATTCGTTGATGATGAACTTCATGTCCGGGCGATTCAGGTATTTTCTGAATAATTCTAAGTCGTCATTGTTAGCGTCCGCGTCAAGTACAATTACCCGCGCCGCGGATGAAATCAGCCATGTCAGTGTCCCCCAAATTTGTTTACCGCGTCTTGATGAGACTATTTGTCGAAGGATTCCGTGCCACTCATCCAGCAATATAACATCGGGAATTCCCCCGACCCGTACAATTGATTCTACTTGTGAAATGACTTTACGAGGCTTTTTAACGTTAAATATAATATCCCCATGGATACTCTCGTACGATTCGAGATTGTAGTCGATGGCGGTCTTTCTGGTAAATGTCTTTCTGTACGATACGCACAACACAGACTGATCATCTCGTATTGATTTCCACGCCGACTCTGACTTGCCGAGTCCACAGTGGGATCCATCCATGTAGTCGTCGTTGAGAATGATTTTGCATCCGCGTCCACCTTCATGAACGGGTGACTCGCGGTAGGTGTAATCGGGAGTCCTCTTGGGAAACTCTCCACTGTAGTCGTTGCGGCGATAATTAAAACCCTTTACATATCTTTCGTAGAGGGTTTTATCGTTATCGTCACCATCACGCTGTATTATTATTCGCTGCGTGCTTCTGTAACAACCGATCACAAACTGATCAGAGTAAACACGCACAAATGCGTCAATGGCCTTTCCCTCGATGAATCCACCGATCTCATTGTACCCGTGACGTCGCTGACATATGTTGCAAAATGAGCCTGCAACTCGCCGTAGCGACACTATGTTGCCGAGCCGATTTGTAGTCCCGGTGATTTGATCGGGTTGTCCGGACAACAACGTGGAAAATTGTCGAATTTGTTCAGCGGTGATTTCATCGCTGGTGATTTCATCACTGGTGATTTCATCACTGGTGATTTTATCGGCGATTTCATTGCCGATTTCAGGTTTCAGTTGTTCGTAACACGGCTGAATAGAGACCGGACAAGATAGCAGCGTGCTGGTGAATCCAACAGGGTAGATCAATCGCTTATCAACGCTATTTGGTCGCGCCGACCTGGTTCCGGATAATTTGATGCTATACAGTCCAGCTTGCGTATCAACATTCCATGTTGGTCTATCCGCGGCGACTTTCTTCAACAGCGATTGATGTTCCTCGAAATCTACCGGGATCGTTTTCAACATGATGTGATAACCGCCGCTGGTTTCAAAAATCAAAACATCGTTGACGGAGTCAACTAACTCATGGAAATACGACAACAACTCGGCCAGTGATGGCGTCTTGGAATCCACGTCGATGGTAGGATATCTGCACCGGTGTTTCGGAATGATTTCATTAACAGCGGAGTATCCCCGAAATTCGCTTATGTCGGGATCATCTACGAATACGTGGAATCTCCCCATTTGTTGTATGATTACTCCACGAATTTGATAGTCTGCGACGGTGAGAAGGTCAATTGCGGATTTTTTACTGGAAACGCTCCAGGATGGACCCAAATGCCTTCGATAGTATTCTCGTACGTCGTGATACGTTTCCGGGTGTGTAAAAAATTCATCCGGGGATTCTTCGTAGTAAGATGTTCCGCGCCCCAATGCGTCGATGAAGGTGTTATTGGAATAATGATTATCCATTATACTGTATGCTTTTTAATATTTAATTGAATATTTAATAATGGTTAATAATAATGGTTAATCCGGCGCTTGCTGTCAACAAATGCAAATGGCTCCCCCAGGGATCAGGAGTCCCATGCGGAAAAAACTGCTACGGTGAGTTTTGCGGGGTGCATAACAGTAGATCAAAACAGGGGAGCAAGAACGGTCCCCAGCCCTGTCTCAGATGTGGAACGGGCGTCCGAGGAAAGATCCGAATTTGTATCGGCTGTGGAAGCCCCCAGTATCGATCCGCGGTAGAATACTGCCAACGAAAGAATAAACCGATACCATCCCCGGAAGAATTCTTGAAATCACGATGGGGCGACCCGTCATTGGCAATATTGACCTGCCACCATGACAGAGTCATGACAGAGTCATGTGGTTAAAATGTCAGACCCATGACAGAGTCATGGAAGGAAATGTCAGTCCCAGATAGTGAGGAAACTGTCATAATTATTATTTATATGAACTAGGACAGTTTCCTCATCAGCGGAGATAATTTCCCATCAATGGGGAAAGTGTCATAATTATTATTATATAGAAAATATGACAGTTTCCTCACCCATGATAAATCATGGATGACAGAGTCATGTCAGTCCCAGATAGTGGAGGAAGTGTCAATAGTAATTCATCGGCGGAAACTGGTCAGAGTAAAAAAAAATTATAATTATTATTCTTGTTAATTCTGACTGTTTTTGGTCATTTTTTGACTGTTTTTGGTCATTTTTTGACTGTTTTTGGTCATTTTTTGACTGTTTTTGACCATTTTTTGACTGTTTTTGACCATTTTTTACTATTTTTTGAGGGCAAAAACCCAAGGAAATCATTTAGAGAAAATCGATGTTTTTTTGAAAAATCGAGAAAAAAACGACTATAGTTGGCAAAAAACGACCAAAAATCAAGAAAAAACCAGAAAAAATCAGGAAAAAACCTGATTTTTATCGAGTGTAAAAACCCAAGGAAATTTTGATAAATTCATTCCGGTTTTTAACAGGAGAAAATTCCCCATGGTCGACCCACCACCCCCGCGATGACGGACTTATTACACCGTGAAAATGACTCTATCATCGATGAAGGAATTGTAATAATAATTATTCTGACATTTCCTTCATGACTGTCATGAGACTGTAGCGTGTTAATGGGTAATGATTTCACAAGTGAATTACCTATCGCGGCTATGAATTACAAAAAAAAATATCGCGGCAATAATTACAATTATTTTTTTTCTCCGCGGTAGAAATATATCAGTTGTTTTTATTGTTATTGTTATTGACCCCTAAGTAGTTACTATTAATAGTGACCTTGCTATAACAATAACAATAAAAACAACTGATATATTTCTACCGCGGAGAAAAAAAATAATTGTAATTATTGCCGCGATATTTTTTTTTGTAATTCATAGCCGCGATAGGTAATTCACTTGTGAAATCATTACCCATTAACACGCTACAGTCTCATGACAGTCATGAAGGAAATGTCAGAATAATTATTATTACAATTCCTTCATCGATGATAGAGTCATTTTCACGGTGTAATAAGTCCGTCATCGCGGGGGTGGTGGGTCGACCATGGGGAATTTTCTCCTGTTAAAAACCGGAATGAATTTATCAAAATTTCCTTGGGTTTTTACACTCGATAAAAATCAGGTTTTTTCCTGATTTTTTCTGGTTTTTTCTTGATTTTTGGTCGTTTTTTGCCAACTATAGTCGTTTTTTTCTCGATTTTTCAAAAAAACATCGATTTTCTCTAAATGATTTCCTTGGGTTTTTGCCCTCAAAAAATAGTAAAAAATGGTCAAAAACAGTCAAAAAATGGTCAAAAACAGTCAAAAAATGACCAAAAACAGTCAAAAAATGACCAAAAACAGTCAAAAAATGACCAAAAACAGTCAGAATTAACAAGAATAATAATTATAATTTTTTTTTACTCTGACCAGTTTCCGCCGATGAATTACTATTGACACTTCCTCCACTATCTGGGACTGACATGACTCTGTCATCCATGATTTATCATGGGTGAGGAAACTGTCATATTTTCTATATAATAATAATTATGACACTTTCCCCATTGATGGGAAATTATCTCCGCTGATGAGGAAACTGTCCTAGTTCATATAAATAATAATTATGACAGTTTCCTCACTATCTGGGACTGACATTTCCTTCCATGACTCTGTCATGGGTCTGACATTTTAACCACATGACTCTGTCATGACTCTGTCATGGTGGCAGGTCAATATTGCCAATGACGGGTCGCCCCATCGTGATTTCAAGAATTCTTCCGGGGATGGTATCGGTTTATTCTTTCGTTGGCAGTATTCTACCGCGGATCGATACTGGGGGCTTCCACAGCCGATACAAATTCGGATCTTTCCTCGGACGCCCGTTCCACATCTGAGACAGGGCTGGGGACCGTTCTTGCTCCCCTGTTTTGATCTACTGTTATGCACCCCGCAAAACTCACCGTAGCAGTTTTTTCCGCATGGGACTCCTGATCCCTGGGGGAGCCATTTGCATTTGTTGACAGCAAGCGCCGGATTAACCATTATTATTAACCATTATTAAATATTCAATTAAATATTAAAAAGCATACAGTATAATGGATAATCATTATTCCAATAACACCTTCATCGACGCATTGGGGCGCGGAACATCTTACTACGAAGAATCCCCGGATGAATTTTTTACACACCCGGAAACGTATCACGACGTACGAGAATACTATCGAAGGCATTTGGGTCCATCCTGGAGCGTTTCCAGTAAAAAATCCGCAATTGACCTTCTCACCGTCGCAGACTATCAAATTCGTGGAGTAATCATACAACAAATGGGGAGATTCCACGTATTCGTAGATGATCCCGACATAAGCGAATTTCGGGGATACTCCGCTGTTAATGAAATCATTCCGAAACACCGGTGCAGATATCCTACCATCGACGTGGATTCCAAGACGCCATCACTGGCCGAGTTGTTGTCGTATTTCCATGAGTTAGTTGACTCCGTCAACGATGTTTTGATTTTTGAAACCAGCGGCGGTTATCACATCATGTTGAAAACGATCCCGGTAGATTTCGAGGAACATCAATCGCTGTTGAAGAAAGTCGCCGCGGATAGACCAACATGGAATGTTGATACGCAAGCTGGACTGTATAGCATCAAATTATCCGGAACCAGGTCGGCGCGACCAAATAGCGTTGATAAGCGATTGATCTACCCTGTTGGATTCACCAGCACGCTGCTATCTTGTCCGGTCTCTATTCAGCCGTGTTACGAACAACTGAAACCTGAAATCGGCAATGAAATCGCCGATAAAATCACCAGTGATGAAATCACCAGTGATGAAATCACCAGCGATGAAATCACCGCTGAACAAATTCGACAATTTTCCACGTTGTTGTCCGGACAACCCGATCAAATCACCGGGACTACAAATCGGCTCGGCAACATAGTGTCGCTACGGCGAGTTGCAGGCTCATTTTGCAACATATGTCAGCGACGTCACGGGTACAATGAGATCGGTGGATTCATCGAGGGAAAGGCCATTGACGCATTTGTGCGTGTTTACTCTGATCAGTTTGTGATCGGTTGTTACAGAAGCACGCAGCGAATAATAATACAGCGTGATGGTGACGATAACGATAAAACCCTCTACGAAAGATATGTAAAGGGTTTTAATTATCGCCGCAACGACTACAGTGGAGAGTTTCCCAAGAGGACTCCCGATTACACCTACCGCGAGTCACCCGTTCATGAAGGTGGACGCGGATGCAAAATCATTCTCAACGACGACTACATGGATGGATCCCACTGTGGACTCGGCAAGTCAGAGTCGGCGTGGAAATCAATACGAGATGATCAGTCTGTGTTGTGCGTATCGTACAGAAAGACATTTACCAGAAAGACCGCCATCGACTACAATCTCGAATCGTACGAGAGTATCCATGGGGATATTATATTTAACGTTAAAAAGCCTCGTAAAGTCATTTCACAAGTAGAATCAATTGTACGGGTCGGGGGAATTCCCGATGTTATATTGCTGGATGAGTGGCACGGAATCCTTCGACAAATAGTCTCATCAAGACGCGGTAAACAAATTTGGGGGACACTGACATGGCTGATTTCATCCGCGGCGCGGGTAATTGTACTTGACGCGGACGCTAACAATGACGACTTAGAATTATTCAGAAAATACCTGAATCGCCCGGACATGAAGTTCATCATCAACGAATATCGGCCCGATCATGGTAAAAAATTTATTGTGGAACAATCTCACCGAGACAACTACAGTAAACTGTTAGACATGTTACGACGAGGAAATCGCGCGGTTGTATTCACGCACAATAAACAACGCGGAAATTATTCTGTGGAGAAGCTCGCCAAATTGTTACAGCACTTAGGATACCGAGTAAAGTACTATCATGCGGACACTGACCCGGCCGAAAAACAACGAGATTTCGCTGATACCACTGCGGCGTTTGAAAACATCGACGTGGTGATCTATAATTGTACCATCGAGGCCGGGATATCCATTGTGGACCCGCGATTCAAGTACATGACGGTGTTTTCCGAGGAATTAGGGTCTGTAGAGGCTACCAAACAAGCCATCCATCGTTTCCGAAATATTTCAGAAGTTCATTACTCTGCAACAAAACGGAGCCGCACAGAGCTTCCACTGACCCGCGATGATATTATTTCGGCAATCGAATCACATGAAAGGGATTTATCGTCGACAGAGTTGCTGTTTAGAACGCCCAACCGCTGTGATGTACATACCGGTTACGGATTCATGTTTATTAGCACGATCATCGACGAGAACAATTCAAAACGTTATTTCACGTGTCGACTCGTTGAAATGATGAAACGAACCGGTTATTCAGTTGAATGGGAATTACCAGATGAATACGAAATATGGAAGAAAAAAAAACAACAGCAGCGGAAACGAGTCAGCGACGCTGTACTCGATAGTGATCCACGCGTAGATGATTTTTTAAAATCCTCCGTCGGAGAGAGAATTGCTGCGGCGGGAAATACTGAAATCGCTGTCGGTAATGAAATCACCGGTGATAAAATCACTGATGAAATCACCAGTGATGAAATCGCCAGTGGTAAAACCACCGGTGGTGATGAAGTCACCGATAAATACTACCAATACGACCCCGAACAGCGGCTGCAGCCATACGAAAAGGCATTGACGTATCTCAACTACGTATTCCAGACCGACGTAAGAAAACTGGATAAATACCGGATAGAGCATCTGAATAAAAATGTTTCACGGCTGCAACGATATCAGCGCGTTTTCGTCGACAAGTATAATAACGGTAACGCCGTAGCAACGACGCCGTGTCGGTCTGATAAAATCAGTCCCCGGCAACAACTCGAAATTGTCAGAAACGTTCTTGGTGCGTTGAGTCTCCCCGATGTGATTCCGGATCGACTTGATGTAAAGAGTGTTCCTGTAAGCCGCGCCGGGTTAATCAATAGCGTATCTGAGATGCTAGCGCAACCAGACCGACTTGACAAGTACAACGCGCTGTTGAAACATTTCGGCGATATATTTCCGGACACGAGGTTCCGAAGGGGTAAATTAACGCTAAAAATATCATTGAAAAAATCAAATCGATATACAAGGGATTCGGCGGGCAATTGATATCCGATGACACTAAACACGCTGATCGATCCGACTATACTCTGTATTATCCCGACTGGCCCGGAGTCTGATTTTGTGGACGATCCGGCGTGGATCAACGAGACCATCAATGATACTGGATTCGCCGGGGGAGATGTTACCGCGACGGACGAACACACTACAATGTTACGATTTCATGTGTGGTCGGTCAATGGATGGTTTTCCCAATGACAGAGTCATCAATGATGAAATCATCCACAATGGTGTCCATAACGGAGTTATGGGGAAAGTGTCATAATTATTATTATTATAGGAAATATGACAGTTTCCCCATTAATAAGTCGTTCTTACGACGAAATAAGGCTTCTACGACCACGGCAAATCACGATTGGTTTTGAATAGATCACCGAAGCATTCGCGATACCTCGGAGTCATCCACGATGATGTCGACAATGGTGTCCACAATGGTGTCCATAACGGAGTTATGGGGAAAGTGTCATAATTATTATTATTAGGAAATATGACAGTTTCCCCATTAACGGAGATAGTTTCCTCACCATGATTTTATCATGGATGACTGTCATGGATAATAGAGTCATTCATGACAGAGTCATCCATAACTCCGTTATGGGTGACGGCTTTCGTTGATACAACTGAATTATTTAATAAATTCACGGTATATTTCTGGGAGACTATTAATCGCGTTATCGAATAACGTATCAATGTCATCAAACCAAGCCCGCTTTTCCGCGTCAATATCACCGCGTAACACAATCCACCATCTACCTCGGGCATAAAAAGATGGTTGTCGAATTGTGCTTGGGATGATGTTTAACCATTTACACGTGTCCGCGATGGAATCAAATTCGATGATCTTTTTCCTGTCGATATTTAAACAGATAGTATTGACTCTAGTGTCCTTGTAACGCTGTTTCGTCGGAGAAATTTTTCTGGATTTGTTGTACCGAAATAATGGTAACTTCGGTGGTGCTGGTTTAAGTCGCCCCGAGGCAACATCGTTAACAAATTGACTAGCTTGTCTGGAACAGTTTTCGACGCAATTGTTCATCCAGGTTCGTCCAAACATTATTATCTGATATCATTTTAATATTTAATTAAATAACTGCTTTAATTATAATGTCACTGTTGGAATATCACCCGGTGAAATTCGACAGTGTCATCAACGACTATAAAAAATCCTGCCCGAAAACGCCGATCAGTGTAAAATTTAAAAACGGAAAGTATCATGCAGTTCAAAAATTCCCCAACGGGGATAAATACGATTGTATGGTATTTGAAAGCCGTTCAGCGAAAGCTCGGTTGTGTCTCCGCAACAAATATTACCAACGAGAATATGAAAAAAATGTTTCCAAACCATGATGTTAAACGATTTGGCACAGTATGGGTAATTACCGAACGAAAAGCCTAGTCGCTATTTTGAAGCACCTTGTCCATGCGGTTCACAAACCTAATATCGCTGCGAGATACTACACCGGGAATTTCGTTGATCGTAAATTTATTCTCACGAGGTTTCTCGTGAGGTTTGTCCGCACGAGATTTATTCTCGGGAGATTTCTCGGGTTTTTTATTCTTTTTTCTGATTATTTCCGGCTCCATGATAAAATCATCCACAATGGTGTCCATGACTCTGTCATGGGGGAAGACTGCGGTCATTTCGGTGATTCGCTGAATCAGTAGCGCATTATCGTGTTGCGCTTCATTCAATTCCTTCCGAACAACCCCGAGTTCATGCTGAAGCCCACCAATGGTGCGTCGCATATCATCGTGTCGCCGTTGCGCATCATCGTATCGCCGTTGCACATCATCGTGACGCCGTTGCATATCATCGTGTCGCTGTTGTAAATCATCATAACGCTGTTGCAAATAATCATAGCGCCGTTGTACTCGATTATAATCGGCCGTGCTTGACGCGTGTTTGAGTTGTCGTTGCAATGATTTATTCTCGTTAATTAGGTTATTTAGCCGCCATTGTAAATCCTGAATGGTCTGTTTATAACGATGGTGTCCATGGATGAATTCGCATCACTAGGCGCATCAACAATCTGGTTTATTTCATCGTCGATACTGAGGTCTATCATTCTGATATCGTTGTCCATAACCCTGTCATGGGGTTCATTTTTCCATATTTTGTAAATGCGCTGGTAACTGATTTTGTATCGATCTGCTATTTCCGATATTGGTGTTTTCCCACGGAGTCTTATTATTTCATTGGTATCCTCGTCGGTCAAAATCCGCCGATGGGGCATTATTTAATAAAAAATTTTTTATTTTGCAACAACAACAACAACAACAATGATGAAATCATCCATAACGGAGTCATCCATGACAAAGTCATGGGGAAAGTGTCATAATAATTATTATAGGAAATATGACAGTTTCCCCACCATAATTTTATCATGGATGACAGAGTCATGGAAGAAAATGTCCATTGATGAAAACAGTGTCACATAAATTCATACAAATCCAAGCAGCAGGGGGGGTGATGACATCGACGCGGAACGCCCGATGATTACCACTGGAAAGCACCAACGAGATGTTGTCGCGAAATATAGCATTTTCGAGCAAAAAACGCTAAGTCTCCATTTGCCAAACGGAGACTTTATTTTTTCCTTGTCTAAAAAGCGAGATTTCGAAGGAAGGCTCTATTTGTCGTTTTGAGGCTTTAATCGAAAATTTGTCGGAATATTGTCCGAATCACCCCCCCTGCTGCTTGAAAACTGCATCTACAATAAATACAGTGTTCATTAGGAAATTGTTGTTATTCGTTTTGGGGTTTAACGCGATTTCTCAGTGCAAGACATGCAATACTTGGCGACCAGTATGACTGGTGGAAGAAGAACCCGAGAAACCCCAGTGTAATCCACCGGCCTATGAGAAGACACTGGCAAGCTTTCTCACTTACCAGCATTGGCCGAGCCAGAAAATCATACCCACGTGGACAGAGGTCAGATGGCACTGATAAGTAAAGGGTAGACAATATGACGTAATAAAATGATATGAACAACGATGCGCAATTCAACATGAAAGATTCTAAATATATAAAGCTAAACTTTCTTCCAATCCAAATTGTAATGATCTGCACAGAGAGAGAGAGAGAGAGAGAGAGAGGTGGGTGGGTGTCCTAATACTTTACAGTCCACTCCAACAAATTGCATTTTAACACATAGATCTATATGGTAACATTAGTAAAGTCTCTCACACGATCATGATGCATAGATTCTTCAAGGGGGATTCGCTTAACAACGAGTCTACGTGTTTTGCATGAACTTTTGGACACAGACAATACCGAAATACTCATTATGTCCATTAAGATTCCAACGTGTCCCTGATTAAATAAGTTTTATAAATTTTAAAGTTTAAGCCTATTAGACAACTCCCCGTCTTAAAATGTCTATGTTGCCCTTGTTGGTCGTTGAAATGTTGAACAAAATATTAGCTTTGTGTTGCGATTCATAGAGAAGCGTTGCTCCGGAACGGAAGTCTTAAAGAAGAAATACTTTAGGTTGCGATTCATAGAGGGTGCGCTCTACAGATATTATGAGCTTCTGAAAGAGTGGCGTGTGTAAGGTGAAGTCGTTTACATTTGTATCATACATAATGGAGAGAATGTTAGTATACCGCTCTGTTACTTACATGTACTGTGGCTGCAATTTCTTTGGATATTGTACTTGGAAATTGTACATAATCTAAACACACGGCTAACTAAAACGACCGCTCCTCAGCACTCAAAAATCAGTCTGTATTAGTCCAAAATACACTATCTTTAGCAGTTATTGAAATAGAGAAAAGGAATTTTGCCAGCCTAGACAATACAGCTTCATTAAGTGAAATGGATGAATTACCAAATATATAAAATTTATTAAAATAAAGGTATCGGCTGTTGTTTTTACAATCTCCTCTGAAGTCCAGGCAGTGAAAATGATCAAGCGGAGCTAGCAGATTTTATAGAGGTGCACATCCGAAGTAAGGCCAAGATGTATAATCTATAATCCATATTACACCTATCAATCATACGCCAAAATAAAGTGAATTACGGGTTCTTTGAATAATACCTAAGATATACAAGGTCTTTTAAACAGCCAGTATTAACAATGAGGAAACCGAGGGAAATTTCTTTTTGTTTAACATTCCAGCACTATGCAAAATACGAAACTGTAGAGCGCCACCAGAGCAGCGTTACTGTAGAATGGAAGTCACAAAGGAGTATGCCATGAGGTTACGATTCACAGATAACCGTTGCTATGGAATGGAATCCAAAAGGAGCATGACTTTAGGTTACGATTCATAGAAAAGCATTGCTGTGGAATGGACGTCCCAAAGTAGCATGTTGTCACGGAATTGTACAACTTACCAATACGTAGTAGATTTGTGCAAAAGGTTAGAGAGTACATGTCGAATGGCGCAAGAAGAACTCGCGAAATCTAGTCTTATGTACGCGAAGTACTACAACTGAGGAACGCGGAGTAACACGTTTGGTGTAGGCGATCAAGTGTTGGTGCATTTCCCTACGAATCTAAACAAGCTGCTGGTCCTATGGAAAGGACCATACGAAGTCAAACAGGTGAAAGGCGAAATGGACTATATCATTGACGTGGAGGGTAAGTCCAAGATATTTTACGCCAATATGCTAAAACTCTACGTAGAAAGACCTAGTCAAATAATTGATAACGGGGTCTTGAACGTAGTATGTGTAACGGTGAAAGAGGATAGGTCGTGCGACGACGAATCATAATTCGTCTCCAGTACCGAAATACCCCTTGGATACCTCATTGACATAGAGAAAGAAGGTACAGACCAGATCAACGTATGCCCGGATTTATCCGAGGGTCAGCGTACGCCGATCTTGGAGGTTTTGTCCCAATACCCCGACGTGGGTACGGACAAACTAGGCCATACTGGTTTGATTCAACACGAGATTAAGTTGGATACATCAGAGCCGATCAGGATTAAAGGATATCCAATACCCTTTAATGCGCGGGAGACAATAAACCAAGAAGTGGAGAAAATGTTAGATCAGGAAGTGATCGAACCTTCCATTTCCCCGTACTCGTCGTACTAGGTTCGATTGGATTTTACAGGACATTTGTCCCAAATTTTTCGGCTATTGCCAGCCCATCAACAGATTTGATTAGGAAAGGGCAACCGAATAAAGTTCCCTGTGATGTGTGCCAGAAAAAAGTGTTTAACGCTTTAAAACAGAAACTGGCTAGTTCACCAATCTTAGAGTTGCCAGAATTGAACAAAACTTTTGTGTTGAGGACTGATGCGTCCGATACGGGTCTTGGAGCTGTTTTGCTACAGGAGCAAGAGGGAATGAAATTGCCCATTGCTAATGCAAGTAGGAAATTGCTCTCTAGGGAGCAAAACTTCTCCGTGATTGAGAAGGAGTGCCTAGCCTTAGTATGGGGATAGGAAAATTCCTTACATACACCTTTTCGGGAGGGAGTTTACCTTACAAACGGACCATCAGCTGCTCTTGTACTTGAATAAGGCAAAGGTCGCGTTGTCTTTGCAGCCGTATAGTTTCCAAATCGAGGCGATTCGAGGGTCGGATCATTTTCGTTCAGTATTCAAAATTGGATATTTTAACAATTGTTTATGTTCACATTCCGTGATTTTTCTAAATGTGTTACCACTTTTTTAAGGGGGGGGGGAGGGTATTGTCACGGAATTGTATAAATCCTTTTATTTATTAAATGCATGTACTCAGGTTTTGCTTTTTGTGTACAACGATACTCTAGGGTGATTTATGTATATTGTACAATATTTCGAAACAGTGAGTTCGGTTCATCCTATGCCGCACGTGCGAAGCGCTTTCAATGGGAAAATCCGAATGCTTCCAGCGCACAGACAATGTATGACGACTTCGTCTGTGTATAATTGCCTCACCGTAAGATTAATTCTTCACATTACGGAACGTCTTGTCAATGAGGGGTCTACTTTAAGGACTTGCACAAATTCAGCTTTAGAGCTGATGCGAGTGATCACATAATTACCAGAATGATCGGAGTGGTCGGATTGGTCGTACTGACCCGAGTGACCAGAGTGACCCGAGTGACCGGAGCGATCCGAGTTATTGGAGTGATCGGAGTCGACGTGGTGACAGCTGTAGAGCTAACCATAGAAGTCGACCATAGCAGCGGTAAAGTTGAACCATAGCAGCCGTAGAGCTGAATAAAGTGTTGCTGGTCGAGTAGAAAATGATTGGGCGTTGCTGACCGAGATTGACTGCTTGATTGACCAACCTGGAATACTAACGGCTTGATTGGCCATTGTGACTGGTAGCGCAGTGTGCTGGTGACAGAGTGTGTAACTCCATACATGTAATCTCTTAGCCATGGGCTAATTTTTGGGGTTTGTAAAGCCCCGTCTGTTTTTGGGACTATAAAGATAATTTGTATATCTGTCCCTTTTGTTTACATAATTTCGCTATTTGAGTGAATACATTTTACTATGTGAGTAAATTACTATATTCGTTTAACTATTTGAGTAAAACACTATAAAGATAATTTGTATATCTGTCCCTTTTGTTTATATAATTTCGCTATTTGAGTGAATACATTTTACTATGTGAGTAAATTACTATATTCGTTTAACTATTTGAGTAAAACACATCAATCCTTTCGTTGTGAAATCACTGTGAATCATTCACCCCTTGTACTGTGTAAGGCAATTTAATTGTATTTTTATTAAGTCCCTGCGTTTTATGATAATTGATCCAATATTTGGATCATATGCACGCACATATTAATGATAATTAATTGTTCATTCAAGTCGTTCAGTATTAAACATTTTATTTGTATCACCATCGAAAGTGTTCTGTTGTAAATCCGAAATCCACCCGGTTATCTTATTGCACATGTCCATAGGATACGATTCTTCGAGAATCGTTGCTGTGGTATGGAAGTCCTAAAGGAGCATGCCATTTGCTATTCAGTGGCCGGCATCCTACTTGCCGCAAGGTGGCACGTCAAGAGGTTTGGTATGGCACGCGAAGGTCAAACAAACATCTCGATTTTATCAGTGTTACATCTGTGACATCACCCTGGGAATGCTAGGATGGACATCAGCGCAGTCTGAAATTGATAGAAGAAAATTGATGTTCTTACACAGATTGTGTTTGATGCCTAATAACGTACATACTAAACGTGTGTTTAACGTTGCGTTATTTCACTTCATTTTGAGTGGATGCATGTCAAGCTACGGGTTAATTTCAAATTTATATTATACGTCAAAGAAGTTTGACTTGCTCGGGTATCTAACTGATTATTCGCATCATTCTGAAATTCCAGATAAACAAAATTGGAAAGAAATTGTAAGGTCAAAAATTGATGGTCTTGAAAATAACCTCTGGATAGTTCGTATGTCTAATCAAGCAGATTTTGGTAGATTTTCTTCGATACACTAATACTTACGACCTGCCTCATTGTGGCAGTCGGCTAAAACCAGTCAGCACACTAAGGTATTTACATATGTAGCTTAACTATGGGCTGCTGTTCCTCAAACACAGCTCGATATGTGTATTAGATGTGGGAATGTTTATACAGCCTTGATACTTCATTGTTGTGTTACTTGTCCTTATATGTCGAATTTCAGAAACTCTTTCTCAGATCTCCTTGCTGAAAAATTTTCACTGAGCCTACACATTACGTTATTTAATGCAGAAGATGAGCTGCAACTACAATATCTTCTAGGTAAAAGGTTACCAGCAGGTGTAATCGACAAAGAAAACTCCAAGCTATTCGTTCTTTATGCAGAATACTTTGTCATGCAGTGTGCACCTATCTTCTGCAAATAAGGTACTGAAACTTGCAACTTATGCAGTTAAGGAACACTTTGTTAAATGATATAATGTAAGAATTTGTATTCTAATAATAATTTGTTTTTTGTTTGTATTTTTTTTTTCTTTTTTTGCCCTTTTTTTTTAAAATACTTATTTATTGATTGTATTCAGCCGATTTATTCTTATTGATTGTATTCAGACGATTTATTCTTATATCATGTAATCTTCCATGGAAGGAAATACAGATGATGATGATCAACCAATAAACCAATAAATGTGTATGGCTGACACTGATTTGTGGTACTACATGAGCTCCACAGAGAAATAAATTCTGACAGACACACACACACACACACACACACGCGCGCGCGCGCGCACACACACACACACACACACACAATGAACAATTGTTAACGCATGATAAATTATTTTTCCATTCTGAAGCAGCTATCATGTGCACGTTCTGAAATGTTTCCCTGAAAACCATATCAAAGGATGCAAGGCATCAACAGAAAATAGTACTAACATTTCTATCATAACCAAAACATGTATCGGCTGGAATAGGAAACATAAGGCGAAAAAACCATTTAAAAAAATAAATTAACGGAATGAAAAAGATATAAGTTCTAGCATAAGTAGCGCCCTTTTTATTTTTTTGGTCATTATTTAGAATTTTTACATACACTTGGTAGCTATTTACCAAAGAGATACAGTGATTCCCAATCAGGTAAAACAATTCCATCCGCCTCTCCCTTCCGTGCCGCGTCGAGACGAGAACAACAGTGTGTCATCTTTATCGGGATGCCAAGCCTCAGTACGACAATTAGTCTGTCAGGAATTGATGTTTCTCTTTGAATTCTCAATCCAAAGTTTTAAAATGCTGAGTCCAGACTTTATAATTGTAGAACTGGACCCTCTGTTCCGGGCATGGTGAAACAGTGGGTATGGCTGAGCTTCAAATAAAAAAAAAGGAATCCCGTCCACTCGGTTATAAAATACCGTCACCACGTTATGTTTGATAATTTTATTTGATGGAAGAAACAGTCACATCATCAGATGGAATATAAAATAGTAATAATCATACACATAAGTAATAAAAACATTAAACTTAAAAAGGCTGTTTTTAGCCTATGTACTTCAAGAAACAGCGCAGAATAAGAAACTCATTGATCTGGGTAAAGGTCAGGATTATATAGGAACAAACCTCTATCTCAAAATAAATAAATAAATAAATATATAAATAAAAAATAAATAAAAAAAATACAATTTCCACCTACGTTTTTTTCTATATAACAGTGTGCTCATTTTTGTTGATGCAGATATGTTTTGTGTAGATACACAAACATACTCTGCCTCATCACTGCTAAGGAAACATCTCTGCTATCTGACAATTTTCTATCCAGTTTTAGATATTATCTCTACGCCGACCAGCTCTAAGGACACGTCTTTATGCTAAGAGTTACAAAATAGTTCCCAATCTGTGGCACCATTACCTTGTTTATTGTCATGACTTGATAAGATCAGTCTAAGAGGCGTCTTGATTGTAATAAAAACCAGTAAACGTCTTCGTAGAAAAATGTGTTAATATGGTTTGCAAATATAAAAACATGCATTCCTGGAGCACTTTAGTTATCGAATCTTCAGTTTCGAAGGTGCGTAATTCTGCATGTTGTCAAAGGTCTTCAATTGTGGTTGTAAGTAGCTTTCGGATGTAATCCGAAATCCCATAATGCTTAATTAGAAGCGATCGTTTTGAAACATAGTGGAACATTTGAAACTTGGTTACACACAATCAAACTAGAAAGATACAGCCTTTTTATATGTATCCAGTATATTGTTAACTGAATTCGTGGTGTTAAAAAATAAATGACTAAATATCAAGCCAGACTGAATAGTCCATATTAGTCATAACTCTACTACATACCAATCCAGACTGAATAGTCCATATTGGTTATAACTCTACTAAATACCAAGCCAGACTGAATAGTCCATATTGGTTATAACTCTACTAAATACCAAGCCAGACTGAATAGTCCATATTGGTTATGACTCTACTAAATACACTGGACAACAAATTTTTACAAAAGTCATGTTACTGAAATAAAATTAGTCAATTCTTATCAATTTTTATGTGCTGAACACGAATATGACAGTCAAATTGCAAAATTGGCTCTAGTTTTTTTGTAATCTGCAAGAAATTAATGTTTACATAACGAAATGCATTCCAATAGTAAAAGGTCAACTGTAATAGCCTACCTATAAAAAATCAAGTCATTGACTACATCTTAGATTTCTTCGCCTGTCTCTTGTACAGCTGTTCGGGAGCATCTCTGAGGAGTGTCCAGCAGTAGTCAGCCAGCATTGTAGTGGACCATTTTCCCTGGTATCTTTGTTCCATTGTTGCGATATCTTGATGAAAACGTTCGCCGTGTTCATCACTAACAATACCACAGTTGCTAGGAAAGAAATCCAAATGGGAATGAAGGAAGTGAATCTTTAGAGACATATTGCAGCCAAGTTTCTTATACTTCATCAACATGTCTTCTACTAGTTCCTTATAGTTTTCTGCCCTAACATTTCCGAGGAAGTTTGTAGAAACTAGGCGAAAAGCATTCCATGCTTGTTTCGCGTCACCTTCCAGCAAGTTGTTGAACCGGTCATCTTTGAAAAGCTCTCGAATCTGAGGACCCACAAAAACTCCCTCTTTAATCTTTGCTTCGCTGAGTCGAGGGAATTTTTCATGCAGGTATCGGAATGCTGGCAAAGTCCGGTCAATGGCTTTCACGAAGTTCTTCATCAAACCTAGTTTGATGTGAAGGGGTGGTAGCAAGATTTTCTGAGCCTCAACCAGAGCTGGGTGTTGGATATTCTTCTCTCCAATGGCTACATTCTGCCTGTGAGTCCATTCCTTCCTCATGTAGTGCATTTCCCTTGCTCGGCTATCCCACTCGCATAAGAAACACATGTATTTTGTATATCCTTGCTGCAGTCCCATTAAAAGGGCAACTACCTTCAAATCACCACAGAGGTGCCAGCTGTACTTGTTATACTCAATGGAATTCAGTAGCTGCCTTAAGTTATCGTATGTCTCTTTCATGTGGACAGCATACGCTACTGGAATAGATGGAAGAATGTTTCCATTGTGCAAAAGCACAGCCTTGAGACTCAGTTTCGAAGAGTCCACAAATAGTCTCCATTCTTGTGGGTCATGAGTGATTTTTAAAGCATTCATGAGGCCCTCAATATCGGAACAGAATATCAGATTACTTTCCTTTCTGAAGAAAGGCTCCAATTGCTGGTGGCGCTTTCGATATGCAGTAATTGTGACATCTTCTTCTAGAAGATTCCATTGTTGGAGTCTTGATCCTAGCAATTCTGCCTTGTTCTTTGATAAGTCCAAATCACGAATCAGGTCATTTAGTTCTTCCTGTGTTATTCTGTGTGGGGTTGATGATGCACCACAGTGAAAATCTGGATCACTGCATGCTGATGGACCAGGAGAAGAACAGGTCGACTCACCTTTGTCTTCGTCAGATGAATCAAGAGAATATTCTGCTGGAGGTTCTGGAATAGGAAGTCCCTCACCATGTGGAACTGGTCTCAATGCAGACGGAATGTTTGGGTAGACTATTCTCGACTTCTTTCGCTTCGTTATTCCGCCGGAAAGAGGAGGAACCAAGCAGAAGTAACAGTCATTTAGGTGGTTGCTTGGCTCTCTCCACACCATTGGGACTGCAAACGGCACTGATGACCTTTTGCAATTCAACCACTGTGAAAGCTGTGTTGTACATGTAGCACAGCATATATGCGGAGCCCAAGGCTTGTCTTGGTCACCAACCTTGCATCCGAAGTAAAGATGATATGCCTTCTTCACTTGAGAATTGATACTTTTCTTCTGGTTGGCAAATGTCACTTCCCCACAAATATAGCAAAAATTGTCCGCGGTATTAACACACTTTCGAGGCATTACTGTTCTTTATTGTACGTAAATGGATAAAATAATAAGTTTTATGTAACAGTAGCTTGAACTGTCTCGCACAACGTCTAAAATATTTTAAATGCTGAACCTATCTGATTGGGCTTTATATAGTACACTGCTTACGTCAGCTTCAGCAGCCGCCTGGCATTAGTATAATAGGCTTACACATGTATAGTACACTGCTGACGTCAACTTACTTCAGCAGCCGCATGGCATTAGTATTGCATTGCATCAGAAAATGATGCAATCAACTGTGGATGATGTGAGCATGATGGTATTATGCAATGTTACATCATTATTCCGGATGTTGCTGCAGTCCTACTGGAGAAATTTACACAGTGAAACATAGAAAATGAGGTATATGAATATCTTCAAAACGAGAGCCAATACAAATTTTTCACGGTTATATTCGTGTTCGGCACACCAAAATACTACAGATTAGGGCCTTTTCAAGTCAGTAATGATTTCACTGTTGACCAGTGATACCAAGCCAGACTGAATAGTCCATATTAGTTATGACTCTACTAAATACCAAGCCAGACTGAATAGTCCATATTAGTCATAACTCTACTAAACACCAAGCCAGACTGAATAGTCCATATTGGCCATAACTCTACTAAACACCAAGCCAGACTGAATAGTCCATATTGGCCATAACTCTACTAAACACCAAGCCAGACTGAATAGTCCATATTGGCCATAACTCTACTAAACACCAAGCCAGACTGAATAGTCCATATTGGCCATAACTCTACTAAACACCAAGCCAGACTGAATAGTCCATATTGGCCATAACTCTACTAAACACCAAGCCAGACTGAATAGTCCATATTAGTCATAACTTTACTAAACACCAAGCATAACTGAATAGTCCATATTGGTCGCAGAAATTGAAAAGGTGGTTTAAGGCATCTATTTTTGGAGCGTTATGACGCATTACTACATTAATGTAAGTTCCTGGTAAAATCCTTTCATTTTCCACCGTTAATTTTAATGAAATCCAATGCATTAGTTACAAGATCTGATGTATCAAGACTATCGTATTTATGTTAGGCACTAACATGGACATAAAGCATCCAAAAATCAGGTCAGGTTACATCACATTTTCTGGAAATACTTGCATGTGAAGAAAACAGCTTGAATTTTTAGTGGACGTGACCTTTCCAGAGCCGACGGAAAGGGACCTGTTTCATTTGTCATCCAGCACAATAGCCCAGATGGTGAAATCAATAAACATAACCATTAATGACTGTACTGAAAGGATCAAAACAAGATGCAATAACGCTTCATTGAAACAAAAAGTTTAGTTACAACTATAACCAAAGAAGAACTAGCTTGAAACCAAAGTTCAGCAATCTCAATGATGAGAAATGGCTGCATCAGACTAGAGGGAGTTATGCAATTGATAGCACTGTGCGGCCACAAGACCATGACTGAGTCCATATGGATAGAACCATGACTGAGTCCATATGGACGGCACTGTACGGCCACAAGACACATGACTGAGTCCATATGGATGACATTGTGCGGCCACAAGACCATGACTGAGTCCATATGGATAGACCCAGGACTGAGTCCATATGGATGGCACTGTACCGCCACAAGACCATTACTGAGTCCATATGGATGACATTGTGCGGCCACAAGACCATGATTGAGTCCATATGGATAGACACAGGACTGATTCCGTATGGACGGCACTGTACGGCCACAAGACCATGACTGAGTCCATATGGACGGCACTGTACGGCAACAAGACACATGACTGAGTCCATATGGCTAGAACCATGACTGAGTCCATATGGACGGCACTGTAAGGCAACAAGACACATGACTGAGTCCATATGGCTAGAACCATGACTGAGTCCATATGGATGGCACTGTACGGCCACATGACCATGACTTAGTCCATATGGATAGAACCATGACTGAGTCCATATGGACGGCACACATTACTGAGTCCATATGGCTAGAACCATGACCGAGTCCATATGGATGACACAGTGCGGCCACAAGACCATGAGTGAGTCCATATGGATAGACCCAGGACTGAGTCCATATGGATGGCACTGTACAACCACAAGACCCTTGACTGATTCCATATGGGCGGCACTGTACGGTCACAAGACCCATGACTGAGTCCATATGGACGGCACTGTACAGCCACAAGACCCATGACTGGATCCATATGGATGGCACTGTACAGCCACAAGACCCATGACTGAGTCCATGTGGATAGACCCATGACTGAGTCCATATGGATGGCACTGTACAACCACAAGACCCATGACTGATTCCATATGGGCGGCACTGTACGGTCACAAGACCCATGACTGAGTCCATATGGACGGCACTGTACAGCCACAAGACCCATGACTGAGTCCATATGGACGGCACTTTACGGCTACAAGATCCATGACTGAGTCCATGTGGATAGACCCATGACTGAGTCTATATGGATGGCACCCTGCGTCCACAAGACCCATGACTGAGTCCATATGGACGGCACTCTACGGCCACAAGACACATTACTGAGTCCATGTGGATAGACCCATGACTGAGTCCATATGGATGGCACCCTGCGTCCACAAGACCCATGACTGAGTCCATATGGACGGCACTCTACGGCCACAAGACACATGACTGAGTCCATGTGGATAGACCCATGACTGAGTCCATATGGATGGCACCCTGCGTCCACAAGACCCATGACTCAATCCATATGAATGGCACCTTGCGGCCACAAAACTTTATGCCTTTCAATAAGTTCTACTTTTTGTCTGCCCATTTTGGATGAAAGGTAAGAGATGCTGATAGAAGATTATGGAAAAGTTTTCTTGTTTTATGCAAGCGATTCGAAGAATTGAGTGGGATAGTTTTATTTATTGTCTATCGTGCTAAATCCCAACGTTAACAAGATTGTATTGAGTACTAGGAAGTTATTTCACTCCGTTTATCTGGCAATACTAAGGTAATATTAGGTTCATGAAATATGGATTTTATAAGAAAGAAAAGGCAAATTCAATGCTTCATTTTGGAACCAGTCTCAGTTGGTGAGTTTTCTGTTTTGTTTTCGATGTCATTGATGTGCAAAACTGAATGTAATCATCGTAAAAATATATATTCCAAATGGAAACATTGTATTAGTCTGCATTCATTATTTCAACTGCTGTAGTTTATAGCCAGCATTTCTTTTCTGGTGACGTATGCTATATTGAATTCTGGTGACGTATGCTATATTGAATTCTGGTGACGTATGCTATATTGGATTCTGGTGACGTATGCTATATTGGATTCTGGTGACGTATGCTATATTGGATTCTGGTGACGTATGCTATATTGAATTCTGGTGACGTATGCTATATTGAATTCTGGTGACGTATGCTATATTGGATTCTACTCCTGAAAATGTGATCTCATTCCATATAAATTCCGTATTCCATAAACACACAGACCGACGGAACTATCAGTTTTATATGCTCCTCAAACACTACACGAAACTGCCGTTAAAAACCCACTTCAAACCTTGTGCATGTGCGTCAAAATAAGTTACATAATCTACTATCAAGGAAAGGCATGCCACTACTGTCAGGCATAACATTTATAGTCACTCATTGGAAAATAATCACTGAGCATCACGTGACCTCTTTGGTAAGTAGAAACCAACAAGATTCCTTGAAAGAACGCAGCTTGTTTGTTATAGAAAGAGAAAGTCAGGGAACATATATGAAAACTTTCACAGCTTTAGCGACCAGAATTATTTCGAGACTGAAAATCAACAAAAAGAGTCGATAATATGCTCCTATTCTCATATGTGGTCCCGGGTTCGATCTCCGAACTCTGCACCATGTATCGCTTATCGATGTTGACTGTTTTCTCGTGGGTTTCCTAGTTTCCCATACCTAAAAGTCAACATCACGATGACATCTGAGCCATCGAACTTTTGTGCAATCAACTTAAATAAATTTAGTTTATTTCAAATAGAATAACTTACCATAAAATGCTTCATTAGCATCGAGGTATTGATGCCTAACTCACGTGAATGAACTGAATGATAAAACCGAAAACTTTTTTCACATTCAAAGAAAAAAAAGCTCCATTTCTAAGTGACTTAACAGACACCAGTTCATAGTGACTTGACCGATTCCATTTTTAAGTGACTTGGCACACTCCATTTCAAAGTGGTTTGACCGACTCTACTTTAAAGTGACTTGAGAGATTCCATTGTAAACTGATTTGATAAACACCATCTTAAATTTTAATTGCTATAGGTAAAGAAAAGAAAAAGAGTACACCATATACCAACACAATTCTTTCAATCTCTCAAACAACCTACATTCTAAGATTTCCAGGCATTCTCTCCTGAAATTAAATCATGCATAAGACTGTAGTTAACTATTCTGCCGATGTTACCAAGGTGACCTCTGTATGAAGGTTGTGTCATCACAGCCTGATATGCAGTTGATATGTCTAAACCAAAATGTATTGAGAAATCAATGATAACTTAAAAAATACTGAGTAGCATTCGTTGTTACCGATATACTCATTGATTTCTTGTGCATCCGCTTTCTTGGCCTACCAAAAATAGAGGAAATGCGTGGTATTATAATATAGTGAACGTCGCCTCCACACGAGTTCAATTGATCAGCAACACCGGATATCTTATGTCGAGAAACAAGGCGGCTGGCCGAACAAAGAAATATTGAATGCCACTGACGTACAAACTGGTCCATATGTACGAGAGTGATTTGACAAGTGTAACTATAACAGAAATCGATATATACAAAAAATATATTGCAAGCGGGTTGCAGACAAAATCCGATAAGATGAAAAGAATTAAAATGACATGCTTGCCTTACGGAATACTAGACTCCTAACCATTTGAAACCTTGCCAAGTCCTAAAGAAAACTGAAGGCTCAGTCTCAGACATTAACTGAAATATTCACATGTATTCGTCCACATTTACGTGAATTCGTCCATATTCATGTACATACGTCCATATTGTACATCGATGCAGCTTCTTTTGTCGGTGGTTCTTTCCGGGGTTTTCCCGGGTTCTTCCTCCACCAGTAATACTGGCCGCCATGTATAGCCTATCGTGTGCGGGAAAATGGCGTTAAACCACACAACACCAACACCAACATCGATGCAGCTGATTTTCATGAATGGTCTGAACTACACATCAGCACCTGTATCATCTCAAAAGTCAAAATGCTGCCTTCTAATAAAACAAAACCAGTAACACTGAACACTTATCAGCAGGTGTCATTTGGAAAACATAGGGCAGCTAGCTTATACTAATTTTCCATGAATCTAAAATACTATGAAGTAACAGTAAATTATTTAGTGCTGTCATACCCGGTTTTAGTCCTTACTCTTGGCATAAACTTGATTAATACCTGACATTTCCGGTTGAAAAAAAAAGATCATATTTGTATTAGATGAAAACCCTTCTTTAAATTAAAAGGTCTTTTGATGTCGTGCATTTGTGCGTAATAGGTCTTTATTATCAGTTTTGTGTTTACAAATTGCCATGGACTGCACGGGGTAACCCTCTAAATAGTCGATATCGATATTTCTCGGCTTTGATTGATCTAGGGGTGCTGATGTACATTAAAACACCAAAATAAAATTACGAATCTTAATTCTTCCAGAAACCACATCTGATTCAATCACTGTATTGTCGTCTTAATAGAGTCTATTTATAATAGAAAACTTCACATTTATTAACATATAAACATAGGATCAAGACACTCAAGTATTTAGAATAAATTGATAAATTTCATGCATAAACAAAATAAAATTAAAGACACTGACAAGTAGTTACAGTCTCATGGCTGTACCGATTTATCTTTCTCGCATACTTGTAATGTGTATGGCAATATAATTGACACAGTGAGTCACTGCTCAAGGTTGACGTAATCAAGCGGATTATTTTCAAACCGGAGTAATAACTGATCAATACAAAATACACCGACCTTTGCTGGATACAGTTGCAAATATATTGAATAATACACGAATAGCATTCATAGTCATATGCATTATGAATGTGTACGTAGCCTTCTCAGGACAAGCTTTCAGCTCGACGGCTATTCTTAAAGCATGTATGAACTAGACTTACTTCCATGACAGGCCATGGAACAATTCGCGTGTTTTTATTACATATCCACCTTCTCTCCACTCATCCTCCCCGAAAATATCATCCGGCTCATCTCGCCGAAAGAAAACAACGTGTCAACCCTACCCTTCCTCTCGACCGTGATACAACGGTCTAAACCGAAATTCCCTTACTTATATTATGTCTCGTCTTAATAGGACTGCATGGATAACGTTGGATGGTATATGTAACCTGTTCATCACTTCATGCGATCCTAGGGAGGTGTCCCAAAACCTGTAAAACTCCAGCAAATGCTTTGTAATCTGTGTACCAAGCTCTGTGAATTTCCACCCTGCTTATTAAGAGGAAACGGAGTAAGAACACAAGGACAGACGCCTTTAATTGAGCAATAATTTCACTAATCTTCACTTGTGAAATTACAGGATTATTTATGATTACACGCGAAGTTTGATAGCGTGTGCCTACAAAAGATTTACCTTCATTATGTGTGTCTACACAAATTTTTCCTTGACTGTGTGCGCCAACACAAGTTTTACCTTAATTGTGTGTACCAAGGCAAATTTTACCTTGATTATGTGCACCAACACAAGTTTTATCTTGATTATGTGTACCAACACAAGTTTTACCTTAATTGTGTGTACGAACACTTGTTTTACTTTGATTGTGTGTACCAATACAAGTTTTACCTTGATTATGTATACCAACACATGTTTTACCTTAATTATGTATACCAACACAACTTTTACCTTGATTATGTGTACCAACACAAGATTTAACTTGGTTATGTATGCCAGCACAAGTCTGATCTTGATTAAGTGTACCAACACAACTTTTACCTTGCTTGTGTGTGCCAACACACGTTTTACTTTCATTATGTGTGCCAACATAAGTTTTACCTTGATTATGTATACCAACACAATTTTTACCTTGATTATTATTACGCATATTTGTTTTAATTTATATTTGATTTGGTTTAATTGTTTGTTGGTTTTAAGCAACAAAAAATATTTATTCCATTATAGTAATGTAATTTTATTTACTGGATTTGATATTTTCCACAAATTCAGTTCAGTTTTCGAAAACCTAATATTAGAACTTGACATATGTTATGTATATTTGATTTAATTTTATCTGATTTAATATATATTTATTTCAATTTAATTGTTTGTCAGTTTTTAAAATAAAATTATTTTTCATTACATGATATTGTAATGTAAATTTATTCACTAGAGATGATACATTTTTCAGAAAATAGCTTGACATTGACTGTTAGTTTATACACACCAGGTGTTGATTAGATCCTGACCTTGTTTCAGAATTTGTAACAACCATCGCAAACAAGTTCTATTTCATTTTAAAATGATTGGTTGTTTTCGAGGTCATGGTGGGACTTTGTCTTTAAGATGTAAACAATTTTTATTTATTTTTTTATTTCTTAGAGTAAAACGATTGGTTTTCGTCAGGGTCACACTGGGTAAACGTGATCTGTAACAAGTACTTGCTTCTATAACCTTCGAGAAGATGATCACGTGACCTCTTGCTTACGTTAATAATTCGATATAACCCATGTTTTGGAGAATTAATTTCAGTAGAAGCCGGCCTGTTAAACTGTTAGTTGTATGTTGTGCTGTTTGGAGTTATTTCAAATTACTTGGATTCAGAAGGATTAATTCTATTTGGTTTTTTCGTCTGGAAAATACGGTGCTCATGCAATATTGTGGAACAAGAACAGTTTTTTTAAATAATTATTCAGCTTTCAGAAACCGGAGTGATAATTCTTGTTTCTACAAGGAACTGTAGACTTCAACACCACAGACTGCAGCATACGTCATCGTCTTCCATCTTGGATTCTTCGTCGGAATTTGAACGTGAAATCAGTAGAACATTTTGTTATTAGGACTACAACAATTTTATTCTTGGATTATTTTTGGATCTGATTCTATAAAACCGTAAATTCATATTTTTTTCAATTTTACAGAATTTTTCCAGAGAAATAAATTATTGTATTTTTTTCAAAACTTGTTGTTTTCATTCTTTCTTGTGTTACTGTTTATTCGAGCCTAAACAAGTGACATAAGACATAGTTCCTGACCTTCTTTCATGATTGGAAGTAAACAACATTTTATATTTTTTTTTAATTCTTTCTTAGGGAAGGCTTCATACAGTGAACTCGAGGCTGTACTGGGAGTACGTGACTTTAGACATGTAAATAGCTTCTACGTTCTTTAAACATGTAGCAATTATTTCGAACTTCTGGTTTTACCTGAAGATGTTACACAGTAGCCAGATTTAATAGCAATGATTTGGGATATGGTTTCAGTTGGGCTTTAAACAATTAGACGTCAGGGTGTATTTTTTCTGTTGTGACCACTTGGAGTTTAATTTTTTTTCTTCTTCAAATTGTTTGGATTATAAGAGATTTTTTCCAGGAAATACTTGTGCTCGGAATTAATTCTTGGACAAAGATAGTTATTGAAATTTACCGAGTTCAAACACCGGAATATTATTTTTTTGTGGTTCAACAACGAACTGTTGACACATCAGTACGAGGCTGACCACATCATACGTCATCGCCTTCCATTTTGGATTTCGTCGGGACTCGAACTCAGCTTCATTATAACATTTTATTACTAGGAATTCTATTTTTTAATTCTTAGAGTATTCCTGGATTATTTTTGGATTTGATTCTTAAAACCGTTAGTTCCTTTCCTCATTTTTACGTTGTTTGTCTAGGGAAATAAATTATTTGTTAAATTTTACAAAGCTTGTTGTCTTCACTTTTTTTTACTTGTTACTGTTTATGAGAGCCTAAACACGTAACATTGTGTGTACCAACACATGTTTTACCTAAATTATGTGTATCAAGACAAGTTTTACCTTGATTATGTGTCCCAACACCACTTTTACCGTCAACGAAAAAGTAGCAGCTTGTGAGCTAGAGAAGTAAATGAAAAGGACATTACCGTACACAGTTATGTCCCCTGAACAATGTCTTGAACAGTGTTAAAATCTGGCTTGCTGCATCGCTCCCTCATACTTGTTTTGTAGTCTGAAAAGGTAAATAAACTAGCTCACAAAATATCACAAATGTTGTTTTAACCTAACGGCCTATGAACTCCGCATGCAACGGAAAGCACTGCTTGGCACATGGTTTGGGTATGAAGAAATCATCATTAATAAAAAAAAACAACAGCATTAAAGCAACACCAATAATAACGCTAAAACCAGAAGAAGAATATATTGTTACAAGCCAGGGGTCTTTGCTTGACAGAGCGGTGTCAAGCCCTGGCGCGATTCCCGCTAAAAAAAATCATAATTTACCCCAAATTTCCAAAGATTTCCATACAACTTCAATTGTAAATTAGAAAGCCCGACGTGTCCGTTCTATACATAAATTTTACTCTAATCCCACAGATCTCACAAAATGCCAGATATATATCAACCGCACATCTGTATGGTTTCTCTTAGTTAGGTTTCCGTACCGCCAGCAGTTCAAGCCGTAGAAACTTTACGAATGTCCCCTTAACATAGGGAACTATTTTAACTACGCCACCTTAGGCCAGTAAAACTATGGCTTACAGGCAGATTTCGCCAATCAAACTGCGTACAATTGCTAACATGGCGACATAAACGGTATCTGCCGAGTCCCTTCTTATTGATTCCATTGTGTAATTCACCGGTTTCCTACAGTAAATACTGTCACTACAGTCACACAACCAATGTAGACTAGATTTTAATAGGGACTATGGTCCATGGTCATTCATTCGGTTTGGACCTGAATTCGCTACTGGTGAACCATGGCATCATGGAAACTCACTAACACTTTACTCCGTGACGTTTGCTTCTAGTAATTGGCTAATTATTTCGGGCAAAGGAATATTTCCATTGCACTGACTTCCAATAATCAGACAAGTAATCACAAAAATCTATGAATTCCTTAAAACGGGGCGCTATAACCAAATGCGCATACTCCAAATTTATTACACTATCTTAAGAGTTTGATACAGAATAATATCTAATGTAGGGGATATTCGTATACAGACCAGTATGTAATGAAGGGAATTTTCGTATACAGACCAGTATGCAATGCAGGGAATATTCTTATACAGAACAGTATGTAACGAAGGGACTATTCGTATACAGAATAGTATGTAATGATGGGAATGTTCGTATACAGAACATTATGTAAAGAAGGGAATTTCTACTGCTACTACATCGTTGTACATAGCTCACACAGTTTATAAAGGAATGTCTGTGGTTTCGCTCGATATTTGCATAATAGCTCATCTTTAGAAAGTCGGAACATTACATTATTATGTGCGTCGAATGACCGATAGCTTAGAAGTATAATATATCTGCTATGAATGCATCCAATTGAATGGGGGACAGACAGATTTATTGACCTAAGTTTATTCATACAAGAAAGGAATGGTACGTTCTACTCTCTCAGCAGAATCTCTACTAATTATTCACCGACTTCACCTTGACCTCGAGGGTTTATGCAAAACAAGCGTAAATGACTTGAGCTCAGAAAATTTTGATAAACTCCATTTCGAATTTAATATCTTATGATCAATAGGCCATGTTTCCATAGAGACCATTGTGGCGTGTCGAGGTTGTTATGCCGACACTGTGGTAGGTGTGGGGTGGGGTGCTTCCAATATTTATTTTAATTACTATAAAAGTCCCACCCAGGCTCGATTTTGGTTGGAAGTTAAATTAGTGAAAGGTAGATGTAAAACTCCGAGGCCCCCAGTCCCCAATGCCCACGGTTAAATGACTGAATATACAAAAAAGTGAAATTCAACTAATAACAATGTAATGACAATACAATAATCAAATGATTAAAATTTCCCAAGTACTCTCCTTCCGCTCGACCCTGTGATAGCCTATTGCATCATTTGATTTGTAGTGTAAGATAGCTTTCCACCTGTCCTTGTATTCTACTCATCTGTGTATTTTCTACCCTATACCTCCAATTCCTTCTTTTCTTCCTCCCGACTTTCTCCAAATATCTTTTCTCCACCGACTCCTCGTTACTCCTCCTCCTTCTCCACTTTCTGACTAGACTTTTCGACTCCGACTGCTCTGCTATTCTTGCTTCCGTCTTCCCTCTTAGAGACTCGGTACTCATGAACTGGAAGTTCTGTCCCCCAAAAGCTTCCTGTGAAAACACAAGTAGGGTACAATATTTTCCTAAGCCCTCTCATCTCACACTACACCCAGCCAATCATCAGATAATGGCTATTACATTTCTTCGGTCACGCATTCATTCACACCGAAATACTCATCCGTTCTTGTATGGTAAAACAACGTCGTAATAAAATCACGGTATCAATTACTTCTCATATATACATCAATAAATTGCGTCACATCAGTACATGTTCCTAATCCCATTATACACAAACTATCACAACAGCCAAACGCATTTCTTTACATTACAACTCATACAAAGTACACAAATATTCAAATATAACTGCTCTGATATATTCATACATCCATATTAACTAATCTTACTTCAAACATTTTCCAAATTCACAATTCAAGCATGTGTAAAATCTGCCATATCACATCAATAAATGCACTAATTTACTACGAAGTAACCTAATAACGAATTACAAGATTAATTCTGACCACAAGCTAACAATCTATATAATTCTCTACATAATACTCAAAGTCAATTCTCAAATACACATGTAAATTAAACACTACAAAGGTAATTATACGTACTAAACGATCCTAATAATTAAGTATACATACTACACATAATCACAATTACAATGCCGTTGTACTCTTCAAAAATCGAGCAAATAACATACTGACCTTTACGAAGCCTTGTCTTTCCTTAGAATCTCTTTTCCAAGTTTTCCCGCCAAATTACGAGTGGCTTTCTCGGAGTAATCCTATTTGCTCAGCAATCTTCCCAGTAGAACTAAATTTTCGCTTGCTAGTTAGAGGCTATAGTTCGGATCGAAATTGTTACCACACACCTCGATTCCAATTGGATGTCGCTTTGATTCGATCCAATCAACTTAGCGGACAATTCATTTCTCACTGTCTGTCCACGTGGGGACGGATTTAGAATACGCTCCGGTTCCCTCGCGGTTCCTCTGATATCACTGGACAACAAATTTTTACAAAAGTCATGTTACTGAAATAAAATTAGTCAATTCTTATCAATTTTTATGTGCTGAACACGAATATGACAGTCAAATTGCAAAATTGGCTCTAGTTTTTTTGTAATCTGCAAGAAATTAATGTTTACATAACGAAATGCATTCCAATAGTAAAAGGTCAACTGTAATAGCCTACCTATAAAAAATCAAGTCATTGACTACATCTTAGATTTCTTCGCCTGTCTCTTGTACAGCTGTTCGGGAGCATCTCTGAGGAGTGTCCAGCAGTAGTCAGCCAGCATTGTAGTGGACCATTTTCCCTGGTATCTTTGTTCCATTGTTGCGATATCTTGATGAAAACGTTCGCCGTGTTCATCACTAACAATACCACAGTTGCTAGGAAAGAAATCCAAATGGGAATGAAGGAAGTGAATCTTTAGAGACATATTGCAGCCAAGTTTCTTATACTTCATCAACATGTCTTCTACTAGTTCCTTATAGTTTTCTGCCCTAACATTTCCGAGGAAGTTTGTAGAAACTAGGCGAAAAGCATTCCATGCTTGTTTCGCGTCACCTTCCAGCAAGTTGTTGAACCGGTCATCTTTGAAAAGCTCTCGAATCTGAGGACCCACAAAAACTCCCTCTTTAATCTTTGCTTCGCTGAGTCGAGGGAATTTTTCATGCAGGTATCGGAATGCTGGCAAAGTCCGGTCAATGGCTTTCACGAAGTTCTTCATCAAACCTAGTTTGATGTGAAGGGGTGGTAGCAAGATTTTCTGAGCCTCAACCAGAGCTGGGTGTTGGATATTCTTCTCTCCAATGGCTACATTCTGCCTGTGAGTCCATTCCTTCCTCATGTAGTGCATTTCCCTTGCTCGGCTATCCCACTCGCATAAGAAACACATGTATTTTGTATATCCTTGCTGCAGTCCCATTAAAAGGGCAACTACCTTCAAATCACCACAGAGGTGCCAGCTGTACTTGTTATACTCAATGGAATTCAGTAGCTGCCTTAAGTTATCGTATGTCTCTTTCATGTGGACAGCATACGCTACTGGAATAGATGGAAGAATGTTTCCATTGTGCAAAAGCACAGCCTTGAGACTCAGTTTCGAAGAGTCCACAAATAGTCTCCATTCTTGTGGGTCATGAGTGATTTTTAAAGCATTCATGAGGCCCTCAATATCGGAACAGAATATCAGATTACTTTCCTTTCTGAAGAAAGGCTCCAATTGCTGGTGGCGCTTTCGATATGCAGTAATTGTGACATCTTCTTCTAGAAGATTCCATTGTTGGAGTCTTGATCCTAGCAATTCTGCCTTGTTCTTTGATAAGTCCAAATCACGAATCAGGTCATTTAGTTCTTCCTGTGTTATTCTGTGTGGGGTTGATGATGCACCACAGTGAAAATCTGGATCACTGCATGCTGATGGACCAGGAGAAGAACAGGTCGACTCACCTTTGTCTTCGTCAGATGAATCAAGAGAATATTCTGCTGGAGGTTCTGGAATAGGAAGTCCCTCACCATGTGGAACTGGTCTCAATGCAGACGGAATGTTTGGGTAGACTATTCTCGACTTCTTTCGCTTCGTTATTCCGCCGGAAAGAGGAGGAACCAAGCAGAAGTAACAGTCATTTAGGTGGTTGCTTGGCTCTCTCCACACCACTGGGACTGCAAACGGCATTGATGACCTTTTGCAATTCAACCACTGTGAAAGCTGTGTTGTACATGTAGCACAGCATATATGCGGAGCCCAAGGCTTGTCTTGGTCACCAACCTTGCATCCGAAGTAAAGATGATATGCCTTCTTCACTTGAGAATTGATACTTTTCTTCTGGTTGGCAAATGTCACTTCCCCACAAATATAGCAAAAATTGTCCGCGGTATTAACACACTTTCGAGGCATTACTGTTCTTTATTGTACGTAAATGGATAAAATAATAAGTTTTATGTAACAGTAGCTTGAACTGTCTCGCACAACGTCTAAAATATTTTAAATGCTGAACCTATCTGATTGGGCTTTATATAGTACACTGCTTACGTCAGCTTCAGCAGCCGCCTGGCATTAGTATAATAGGCCTACACATGTATAGTACACTGCTGACGTCAACTTACTTCAGCAGCCGCATGGCATTAGTATTGCATTGCATCAGAAAATGATGCAATCAACTGTGGATGATGTGAGCATGATGGTATTATGCAATGTTACATCATTATTCCGGATGTTGCTGCAGTCCTACTGGAGAAATTTACACAGTGAAACATAGAAAATGAGGTATATGAATATCTTCAAAACGAGAGCCAATACAAATTTTTCACGGTTATATTCGTGTTCGGCACACCAAAATACTACAGATTAGGGCCTTTTCAAGTCAGTAATGATTTCACTGTTGACCAGTGTATTGGACAAAGCTGTAACGCCTAGGTGGGGGGTCCTTCGATTTAACCCCTATACCGATCCAAGCGTCGGATCTTCTCTCTGGTCACAGTAACCTTGCGCAAGAGATTAACTCTAGCCTGCGACATGTTTAGACACCATTCATGGCTTGTACTAATACCTTAGTTTATACACGACTTACGAACTGGATCGAGCAAAACGTGACAACCATTCCTACCTTAACACATGTATGCACAGAGACGATTCCTACGTTAAAACATGTATGCACAGAGACCATTCCTACGTTAATAGTTGTATGTACAGAGACCATTCATACGTTAATACATGTATGCACAGCAACCATTCCTACCTTAACGCATGTATGAACAGAGAATATTCCTAAGTTAATCCTAAATTAATACATGTATGCACAGAGACTATTCCTACCTTAAGGCATGTATGAACAGAGAATATTCCTAAGTTAATCCTAAATTAATACATGTATGCACAGAGACTATTCCTACCTTAAGGCATGTATGAACAGAGAACATTCCTAAGTTAATCCTAAATTAATACATGTATGCACAGAGACTATTCCTACCTTAAGGCATGTATGAACAGAGAATATTCCTAAGTTAATCCTAAATTAATACATGTATGCACAGAGACTATTCCTACCTTAAGGCATGTATGAACAGAGAACAGTCCTAATGTAATACATGCATGCACATAGACCATTCATACGTTAATACATATATGCACAGAGACCATTCATACGTTAATACATGTATGCTCAGAGCCCATTCCTATGTTAATGCATGAAGCAAATGTAAGTGATTGCAAAGGGGCTCCGAGTGGCCGAGTGGTCTAAACAGCTCTCCGTTACGGATCACTGCCATCTCACCTCTGTCTGCGTGGGTTCGAGTCTCGGATTCGGCTAATGTGGGTATGTGAGAAAGCTTGCCAGTAGCTTCTCGTGGGTCGGTGGTTCTTTCCGGGGTTTTCCCGGGTTCTTCCTCCACCTTTAATACTGGCTGCCATGCATTGCCTATCGGATGCTGGAAAATGGCTTTAAACCCTACAACAACAACAACAACAAGTGATTGCAAAGAAACTGTTTAACATAACAATGCAATTTTTTACCGTTTGCATATGAAAAAGGTGGATATTTTATGGATTATAGATAATGACCCTTTTTCAATGCACACATACCTAAATGTACGATATCGATTTTATAATATGACATATATTTGACCGTCGTTTCGTCCTTGAATATTATTAGCCGTAGATTATATGGAACTGATTCAAGCCAATACATATGTGGTTCAAGACTGCATTTGTTTCTCAAGAATACATGACAATATGGCTCAAAAAAAGCTTATTGTGTAATGCATTCTACAAATTACCGAAAGCTATGTATGGGTTGCTTTAAATGCTTCGCAAATATTACATTCATTCCATTTAATCCGATTCTTGTTAATATGGTAGAACCCACGCTCAAAACAAGCACCCCATTCTTGACTTGTTCTTTTCGGTAACGCAATGTTTTGTTTTCGTTTCAGCTTCTTAAACTTTCGTTTTGTGACCCAAATTATTGTCTACTCAGCACTAAAATGACTAGTGTATGGAGCTTAGACTTAGGATGGTTTGGTAATCGATGGATTATTGCTGAATGTGTATAATGGATCAAAATAGCCGTTTAAGGTATTTGTATCAATGTTACGAACTGTTTAAATGTAATCAATAATGTAATATACTGGAGTGAGTCTTGGCGCAATGGTGGACAATAACAAATGACTTTGTATAAAATGTATATAGATACTTCAAAGCAAGCGGTGTGGACAATTGTATAACCAGAATGCACATCAGAGGAGTAGTTGAAAAGTTATGAATAATTGTTTAAAACGGTTTTGTTTCTTTAAATCTGTAAATAAATTTAGTACCGGTCGATAAACAAAATATCTGTATATAAAATAATCGACAGCTGCACACCTGCAAATATATGCGTGTTACGCAACAAAGGTATATGTCAGCGATGTAAAAATGTCAGAGAAAGAAAAACAAGTCTGCGTCTGAACAAAGACCATACTGTAAAAACTCGGCGTTCTCAGGGTCAAGGCCGACTTGGACAGTCAGAGTCACGGCCGACTTGGATAGTCTCCGGTTGTAATTCTTTGTCACATCCTCCAATTCTGAGGCGGATTCATCATTTTAAAGATGGTCGTGAATCCGTGAAAGATGACTTGCATTATGGAAAACCTTTTTCTGAGATTGATAAAAAGGAAATGGCTGACGTGAAAGGATTAATAGATGAAGACTTACGATACACATTGGAAGATATTTATGTTATCATCGTTTGTTTTACTTTATTGAGAAATTAATTTGAAGCTCATATTCATTTATATAGGATGGGTCCCCAGTTCGTTGACGGTTGATCAAAACAGAACCGAGATGAACTCACCAAAACAGCTACTTGCCAAATATGAAAAGAAGGAACAGATACATTTAAAGGAGATTGTCACAGGTCATGAAACGTATTATGTATTTACCCGACACAAAAGAAAATAATGAAGTTTCGATTAGTGGAAACGAGCAGAGAGCACAAATTGTTCGACGTAGTCAGAATGCCAAGAAGTTTTATACGCATTTTTATTCGATGCAAACAGAAGGGTCAGAAGGGTCATTGGGGGCCCCAAGTGGCCGAGTGGTCTAAAGCGCTCTCCGTTACGGATCACTGCCATCTCACCTCTGTCTGTGTGGGTTCGAGTCTCGGATTCGGCTAATGTGGATATATGAGAAAGCTTGCCAGTAGCTTATCATGGGTCGGTGGTTCTTTCCAAGGTTTTCCCGGGTTCTTCCTCCACCATTAATACTGGCCGCCATGTATAGCCTATCGTGTGCTGAAAAATGGCGTTAAACCCAACAACAACAACAACAGAAGGGTCATCATGTAATGAATCTGACTCAGCTAGTAAAGCTAGACAAGTTTAAGTCTCCAAAGTTTATCCGAAAGTTGTGGAATACTAACAAACAATTAGTCAGGTCATTGGTTCCCGAAGTATAGATCTATACACAACAAGTCTGACAAGACACCGGCACATAAATCCCTCGTCTTTACATACCCAATGAAGGAACACAGCATCCAAGGTTTGTTACACACTCCTCTCGGCCACATATTTTCAGCTTCGATTCATTACATTTTTTTCATTTGGATCATGACTATAACAAAATCCAAGGATCGCCGAATGATCCTTTGCTGTTTTAAGTCTCTTTGGAACTGACCAGTGACCGGAATATTTCAAACACTAACAACAATGCTGACTTTTAGAAATGACTTTTATTTCCACCCACCACCCCGGGTCGTCTTTTCTTTATTTTTTTGCTTATTTTTATTTTAATTTTTTTTTATGGGAGGGAGGCATGAAGACGACGCTAACGAAAGAAAGAGTTATAAAAGATTTTTGAGTATATGACTATGTGACATGCTGTCATGACTTTTACTGAAGTCAAAAAGAAATAGAAATAAAACGTTATTGATGTTTATTGTTTTGTTTTGGGGGTGGAGGAAGAGGGCATATCAAAGGGACATCTCCTAATACATGTACTTATGCCTGCACATGCTTAATATTCAAGAAAATAGTTAATCAATGGGAAGGAAGGAAGGAAGGAAGGAGGAAGGAAGGAAGGAAGGAAAATAGATTGATACTTCGGTTTCTACAGTTTAGTGTATGTTATACATGGACAGTACAGATTAAATTTGTCGATTCGTAGCCTACGAATAATTTCAGGTTTTTATAAACTCTAGTCCCCCAACAAAATTAAATTCTCTGACGACACATGGTTGTCTGAACCCTTCATGTCAATATTGCTAACCGCACCTGATGTCGAGCACTGGGGCATCATGCCGCAGACATGTTAGCATGATGTCCCACCCAGTCACATTATCCTGACACCAGGCAGACCAATCCTAACACTAACCTGTTAATGCTGAGCTCCAAGCGAGGCAGATGTTAGTGCCATTTTTGTAAGTCTTTGGTATGACTCGGCCGGGGATCGAGCCCACAACCTCCCGCATCTGAGGCGGACGCTCTAACCACTAGGCCACCGGAGCGGTGACACTTTAAAAAAGAATTGGCCGTATATCTCAGGCCTTTCACTTTAAAACGGAATCGGCCGTATTTCTCAGTCATTTCATTTTAAAACAGAGTTGTCCGTATTTCTCAGTCATTTCACTTGAAAACATAATTAGCTGTATTTCTCAGTCCTTTTACTTTAAAACAGAATAAGCCTTATTTCTCAGTCCTTTCGCATTAAAACATAATTGGCCGTATTTCTCAGTCATTTCATTTTAAAACAGAATTGGCCGTATTTCTCAGTCCTTTCACTTTAAAACAAAATTGGCCACATTTCTCTGTCATTTCACTTTTATACATAATTGGCCGTATTTTCTCAGTCATTTCACTTTAAGACAGAATTGGCCACATTTCTCTGTCATTTCACTTTAAGATAGAATTAGCCGCATTTCTCAGTCATTTCACTTTAAACATAATTGGCCGTATTTTCTCAGTCCTTTCACTTTAAGACAGAATTGGCAGTATTTTCAGTCCTTTCACTTTAAAATGTAATTGGCCATATTTCTCAGTCAATTCGCTTTAAAACATAGTTGCACAATAGGTACATACATTACCGACTTTCTAACCGAGATAAACAACCATAGTTTGCGTCATTCGCGTCGTGAAAAATGTAAGGAAAAAGAAGTACACAAACTCTCGAAATATTGATAGACAATATTGTACATAAAAAAGCCTATTATCTGGAGAAAATAAAATGTTGGACTAAATATGCTGTAAGGGAAGTCATAGACAGATGGATATGTGCAAAGAGAGCATATAATATATTCTCTTAAGACCTGCAGAACTAGTCTAAAGGGACTTGCATTATATATATATATATATATATATATATATATATATATATATATATATATATATATATATATATATATATATATATATATATATATATATATATATATATATATATATATATATATATATATAATGCAAGTCCCTTTAGACTAGTTTGATTATTTATTAGAATCTAATCACTCTAACCGTCTAGAAGCAACGAATCATCAGTACTTGATTATACAGCCTCAAAGAGTTATGGCACCATGCAATCGTGAAAAGTCTGGCAAAATCAGCTGACCTTGGCAGTCTGGATGTCAATAACTGCTTGTGGGATCTTTTAGTGGCATTCAACAAAAAGACAATATTCCAGAATTAATTAAATCGTTTCTTGTCTCCGTTCAGGTTATAAAGAAATCTGAAAGTAAACTTGTCTTGCCTGCCGATGTATCTTGTCATTGTAAGAATAATAACGTAAATGCTGACGAATTTAGAAATGTAACATTATTCCAAAAATATTCGTGTTTGGGCATATGTATAACCGAATGTATGATGGTACATACTACTGTCAAAAACGAGAATATGACAAGTATAAAAGTATGCATGTTTCAGGTAAACAAGAATGACGATTGATATGTTTACTTCAAAGGCAAAGAAAGATGATCCGACACACTAGACGTACGTCTTTCTGTAAGTTAGTAATAACGCGCGTAAGCAGGAATAGCAGCATGCACGTGAAAAGCTTTAACTTAATGTAATACGCATCCTAGGTAAACAAGAGGCAAGCAAAACATATTACACAGATGGTTTCCACCGAAGAAAATGCAACAAAAAGGATTATACCGCTAGTGAGATTAGATCTGCAGGGTTTCGACTCACGTTACAACAGTGTGGCAAGATTTCAGTGTAAACCAGTGTTTAAATACGTTATTGTTAATGTTTAGGTGCGTTTTGTACAGTGCTGTTGCATGCCCGGTATCGTGATGTCCAAAAGATAATTATACATGTTGATTTGTTGTACATAGTGTTAGCGAATAGAATGTGAGCAGCTTGTGTTGCACGTGCTTACTATACACGTGTGATTAACATGCCAATTTCTATTAACATGTTCTCTTCTCTACCGTTCTCGGGACCGCTCCGGTGTCCTAGTGGTTAGAGCGTCCGCCTCAGGTGCGGGAGGTCGCGGGTTCGAACCCTGGCCGAGTCATACCAAAGGCTTATAAAAATTGTACCAACAGCTGCCTCGCTAGGCGCTCAGCATTAAGAGGTTAGTGTTAGGACTGGTCGGCCTGGTGTCAGGATCATGTGACTGGGTGGGACATCATGCTACGTGTCTGCAGCATGATACCCCAGTGCTAGACATCACTATGAACTGCCACATATCAGACATCGTAGCGATATGACTGAAAAATTGTTAAAGCTACTTTAAAATCCAAATCACACACACACACACATGTGGTCATTCTTTCGACGAATCTCCAACAGTCGACTTCGATATTTCTGGCTGGGATAATAAGTTACTCAATACAATTTGTTAAAAAAAATAATATTATTATACGCCAAAGTTCTATATTGTGCTCTTTAACATATTTTATAATTACTTTCTGTCTTATTACAATAATTCCACGCCCCGTATGTTGTGATTTGTGTGTGTTTGTAATTGATTTACCTTTAGTAATTTATATATCTTCGCATGTTATATGATATAGGTCTATTTCATTACGTCTTATTAAATCTGAAGACCGCACCAGAGGCCTAACTTTATTTCCTCCCAAAACCCCATTCAGTTTAGATCAACAATACATGTTAATTAGGAATGTAGATTACTGGTCTATACTGTGGGTCTCAACGCTAGTTTATTTTGTTTTGGGTTTTGTTTGTTTTTGTTTTGTTTTGTGGGGGTGTTTGTTTGTTGCTTTGTTCTCTTTCTCTGGGGAGGGGGTGTGGGGTGGGTGTGGTAGGGGTGGGATTTTTGTTTACTTTGCTATAGCAAATGACATATTGTTGAAAATTAGTATTGTTAATTACAATAACAACATTATGTAATAAAGACACTCTTTATACCTTGATTAAGTCCTACCATCAATAGCGAGTTAAGAAAAACAAAATTTAAATTAACTGATTTGTGACGGCATGATGGGAAATTGTAGAGACAAAAGAGAATACAAACTGAGTTAAAATACTGATGGATAGAGGAGATATGATGACTATGTTCTCGATGAACAACTCGCTTCGTCGTACGATACTTTTCCTATCACATGTTTGTATACTATTCACCCTGACAATTTAGAAACGTTAGAACAAAAAAATACTGATGGTGAAATATCATTGTTGCAGAAGATGCTAGTATTTACTCTCTGGAATAATTTTCGAATTCACCCACAGTGATCAGCTTTATTAATTTTTAATTAAGCTGTAATTCGCTTGTGCTAAAAGCACAAGCTTGCTTTGCGCATGTGCAGCAATTGATATTGTCATCCGAACAGTATTGGATGTAGCAACTATTCCTTTTACCGATCGTTATCAGCCATGCATCTATTCAGTACAGTGTTTCCAGTGAAAAGGTTCTCTAGCTTTAACATTTTCAGTATTTGTTGAAACACATCTTTGTGTAGCATTTATTTTCTATTGACGTATATTAATCTGCAGTCTGCTTTTCGTACGTTTCGACATCTGGTTTTATAGATTTTGTGTTTGATTGGACGGTTAAAAAAGCATTCACGCAACCCTTACTTCTCGTTCCTTTTGGGTAATGAAATAATATTTTCACTACCCATGGAACCCCTCTACGTTACATTTTTATGACAAACATCTATTACATTTTCTTTTTAAAAAAAATAATTTGGACGATGCTGCGTTTGGTACTGCTATGTTAGTCCACCAGTAATACTTTTCTGCGTGACCCGCTCCTTTTAGGTCATGTAAAGTGCAGCTTTGCCATGATAGAAATTGGTCGTTTGATTGCTGAATGTGTTGAATCTTATCGATGACTTTGGAAGGTGTCAATCCTGCCGGGCTGCTAAGCTGGATCTAGACGTCTGACTTCAAACTGTCGTGATAAATGGAAAGTCTCAAACGATCGTCTTTGGCTTCACATTGTCGTTTCAGTGTGGTTAACAAGGAATCCCACAAATCTGTGATCAAACCCTCTGCTTTCTCGAGCGGCACATCGGACTTGAAATCCTTACACTTCAACGTGTAAGTGAATGCCGTGGTTCTGAATTTTCTGCAGGAGCGTTTTTCCTTCTCTCGAATCTGGTAATACTTTCCGGGTGTTACTGGCTGACTTACGTTGGGGGTAGGCTCTCCTGGTCTGGGGTGCAGCCTACGAAAAGAATAAGACTGTTTTCCTGTATATGATTTTAGGAGAATGTTTTCGCATTGTTTGCAGCGTGTGCAGCAGCAAAAAAATAAATAATTAAAATAAAAAACATCTGTTCAAGTTGGAGAGTCCACCTCGGATGCAGGAGGTCTTGGATTCGAACCCCAGCCGAGTCATACCAAAGACTTAAACCAATGGTACTAGCAGCTGCCTGCCTACGCGCTCTGCATTAAGATGTTAGTGTTAGGACTACCGATGTATGTGAACTCATCATGGGTTATGACGCAGATAACAGATACGGCCATTGGAAGAGAAGGATTTATGTAGAGAGGCAAGGCTGTCTAAAGAGAGCTTTGATGTACGGGCCTAGTGTCAGACTAAGTTTCAAGAAGAGAAAAAGACCAGTGCGATTCTCCAAATGTTAACTGTCTCTAGTTAAAAAGCCCCAACGGCTTTTTTTCAGGACCACTCATTTGCCTCGAAACGATTTACTCTTCTACTGTTGCCAAAAGATTGCTTTTCTGTTTTATAAATATTTGTTTGTTTGTGCATGTTTTGTTGGTCCTCATAAACCGCTTGTCCCTGTAAACCCTTCTGTCCCTGTAAAATCCTTCTGTCCCTGTAAAACCCTTATGTCCCTGTAAAATCCTTCTGTCCCTATAAATCATTTTGTCCCTATAAGCCACATTACTTCACCAGTGTTAGACTTCCATTATCCGCAAATACCATCCCTATGTGACATTACCATTTTACCCCAAGTGCCAATCCCATGTTATATTTCCAACGTCTCTCAAGAGTCACTCGGACTTTTGTATATGACAGATAACACTGAGGCCCAATTGCCGCCCATAACTATTGTGTGTGCGTGTGTGATTATATATATATATATATATATATATATATATATATATATATATATATATATATATATATATATATATATATATATATATATATATATATATATATATATATGTGTGTGTGTGTGTGTGTGTGTGTGTGTGTGTAGTGGCCTTAGTGGCTAAAGCGTCAGCCTCGGATTAGGAAGGTCGCCGTTTCGAACCCTGGCTAAGTCATCATACCAAAGACTTATAAAAACTGTACCAGTAGCTGCCTCGCTCAGCATTAAGAGGTTAGTTGTTGTTGTTGTAGGGTTTAACGGCATTTTTCAGCACACGATAGGCTCTATACATGGCAGCCAGTATTAATGGTGGAGGAAGAACTCGGGAAAACCCCAGAAAGAACCACCGACCCACGAGAAGCTACTGGCAAGCTTTCTCACATACCCACATTAGCCGAATCCGAGACTCGAACCCACGCAGACAAAGGTGAGATGGCAGTGATCGGTAATGGAGAGCGCTTTAGACCACTCAGCCACTCGGGGCCCCCCTTAGGAGGCTAGTGTTGGGACTGGTCGACCCGGTGTGAGGATAATATGACTGGATGGGACATGATGCTACATGTCTGCGGCATGATGCTCCGGTTCTAATATAAACTGCTACACTGCAGACATTGTAGCAATCTGACTGAAATATTGTTAAAGCTACGTTAAAATCTCAAAATGATTCACACCGATATATAGTGTTATGTATATTTCATTTGTATTGCATGTTTAACTTTTTTTGTTCAGGATTATTGATTTTAAATTCCTGACTAGTGACATTTATTTTGTACACAATTTAATACTTATCTAATATTTGTCTACCATTTTAGGTTATGTATTAAGATAATTATTAATTGTAAACATGTTTACTTCAGTTTGAGCTATACAGTCCTGATTCTGACCATGGAAGGTTCCAGATACGAAATTGCAACTAAGATGACAAGGTATGGTTCAGAATATGGTAATTGCTACTAAGTTCAAGTGGACGGCGACATAAAAAAGTTTACTTCAGGATTAGTCATTCCTTCCTTAACAACCTAAGTGGAATAGGTAGTAATGACAAAAGACAATGGGCACTGTCTTCATTTTATCATTATCACAGATATTTTACACAAGAAAGACAAGCTTAAACAAAACAAATAAACTGTAAATTCGTTCAAAGTTTCCTTTTGACAATACACTGCGTGAGCGTAAGATTATGCATTCATGTTGTCAACCACACAATATGCTTGGTATAATCCATTATTGCACGATTTTATGAAACTCATCCTGATTGATTTCCTGCAATTGTATATTTTTTAATTTTTCATTTGTTTTATTTCTATTACATATACTTTGAATCCGTTATAAACTTTTTTCGTCTTTATCAGTCATGCACGGCATTCACTTCATATTCTGAAAAGTTCAGAAACTTTCTTCTCCATTTGTTATTAGATATGTAATCCTCGTCACTATTGTCCTAAAACCCCAAAACCATCCTTCTTGTTACTGTAAACGTTATTTTTATCTCGGTATAATTGCATAATGAATCAATATCAATCATTAGCAGTCTCTTGCCGCCATATGTGTTACTCAGTTTGTTTCAGTAATTCAACTGCTTGCTTAACTCTAGCATTGTAACATATATGTTTTTTTGACAGACTGTATAGTTTTGATGACTATTCTAATTCGCTCTGCGTCCGCATCAGATGCGGGAGGTCGTGAGTTCGATCCCCTGCCGAGTCATACCAAAGACTTACAAAAATGATACTAACAGCTGCCTCGCTTGGTGCTCAGCATTAACATGTTAGTGTTAGGACTGGTCGGCCTGGTGTCAGGATAATGTTACTTGGTGGGACATCATGCTACATGTCTGCGGTATGATGCCCCAATGCAAGACATCACTATAAACTGCCACACTGCAGACGTCGTAGCGATATGACTGATTTTTTTATAAAGCTACGTTAAAAATCCAAATCACATCACATCACATAATTCGCTGTGCTAACTGTTGTTTGCTTATAGGAATGCTGATTTTGTTATTCTGTCTTTCTAGTATACCTGCTGCTGGTCTCTTTATGTCGGACACCCTAAGTAGTCCCTAAATTCTAATTGCTGCACAGTGTGCATGGTACTTGAAAAGTGTAAGTATTATGTTTGGCTTTGTATGAATGCAGGGGGAGTGGGTGAGTAATGACCCTCTCGACATATATTCTCTGCTAGTTTCTTTCATGTCATGGAATCGAATATTATGTTTCATAGGAGTTTGCTGCGCATGCGTTGGTTTCGACACTTATATTTGTTTGGGGGTTGAAATTACTGACTGCCTTCCATATGATCTTATGATTGGCCCAGTCAGATTTTAGCAGCCACAAAGCATGTATAAAACATACCAAAGCCTTCACATGGCCCGGTCAGAATTTTAGCAGCCAAAAAGCATATAGAAAATATACCGAAACCTTCGCATTGCCCGGTCAGATCTTAGCAGCCACAAAGCAAAAAGAAAACATATCGAAGCCTTTACGTCCTGATCTCTGGACTCGCATAAATGCGATAAAGGCGTAATTGGCGTATTGAGAAATAGTAATTTGTTATGAATACATTTTATACACGCTCGTTTTACCTAGAAAGCAGAGCACTTTGGAGAATATAGACTGACAAGAGTGTGATGTCTGTTTAATCTTTCAGTGGATTTTTATTTTTCACAAGTAGCCATGTCAACTTAAAAACAGACACTATTGTGCAGCATGTTATATGCGTGATTTGAAGTTCACATCCAGCATAAACAAGGAATAAATGTCGTCATATCTATGTATAAACAAGGCATGGATATCGTCATATCCATTTATAAACAAGGCATGGATGTCGTCATATCTATTTATAAACAAGGCATGGATGTCGTCATATCTATTTATAAACAAGGCATGGATGTCGTTATATCTATTTATCAGGCGGACGCCCGTTTTCCACGTAAAACAATGCAAAATTATTGAATATAGGTCAACAAGAAAGGCCTGTCCATTCAGCCATTCAGTGGAATTCAGTAATTCATAAAGCCTCGGTCCACTAAAAAAATATATATGGATCGATATGCATTCATCTTAAATGCTTAATTTAAAAGAACTGTATCGTTCAGATCGTGCTAAAACAAGACATGATCAGCGCCATACCCATTCATCTGGTGGACTTGGCGCTTATATCTAAGCTAATGAAAGGTCGAATGGACAGGTAATTCTTGTCGGCATGTATATTTTTTGCCTTTAATTAGTCTAATTAGTAAGCATAAATATCTTTCATTTACAGCATCCATAAATTCAATGTAGGAGAAAGGAGCTAACAATGTGACATACACCTGAACATCCTCATGCATAAACCTGAAACAGAGCAGAATAGTTCACGGTTTCCTAGTTGATCTATAAAGTTCCCTCCAAAGCTTTACCAATTCAGCCCCTTTTCCACCCACGCAGAGGAAAACACCAAAAATACCATAACAGTTTGTGTGTATCGAACAAAACTACATGGGCCCCGAGTGGCCGAATGGCCTAAAGCGCTCACCATTACGGATCACTGCCACCTCACCTCTGTCTGTGGGTTCGAGTCTAGGATTCGGCTAATGTGGTTTTGTGAGAAAGCTTGGCAGTAGCTTCTCATGGCTCGGTTGTTCTTTCCGGGCTTTTCCCTGGTGCTTCTTCCACCATTTATACTGGCCGCCATATATAGCCTATCTTGTGCTGAAAAATGGCGTTAAACCCTTCAACAACAACAAAAACAAAACTACATTTCATCACATCACATATTTCAAACTTGTTATTTTACTATGAAAACTTTCAACCAAAAGTATTGAAAGGACCTCAGCAAAATTTACAGAGGCAGGTTAGAAGACATAAGCCCAAAAAATACAGTACTACATAGTCCTATTCAGTATACATACCTTATGTTCTATTCAGTAGTCGATTGGCATAATACACACAATTGTCAAATTATGTATTTGAAGAAGAACACATTTTTCGCGCAACGTGATGAACATGAATGTATAAAGAGAGAGAGAGAGAGAGGTTTAGATTTTTAACGTAGATTTAACAATTTTCCAGTCATATCGCTAAGATGTCTGCACTGTTTCAGTTCAAAGTGATGTCTAGCACTAGGGCTTCATGCCGCAGACATGTCGCATGATATCTCACCCAGTCATATTATCCTCACACCATTTTTAAAAGTCTTTGGTATGACACGGCCAAGGTTCGAACCCAGGACCTCACGCATCCGGGGCAGACGCTCCAACAACTAGTCCACCGGAGCGGTCGAATGTATGAAGAAACACTACAGTTTGCAATAAAAACAACTGGATTACTTGCTGAACTCATAGTCCATGAAATATGAAGACAAGACTTTAAATCCAACCCTAGTAATCTATGTTGGGTCTCCATGGTCAGTATCACCTTTACTTAGCTCCGCCGCGTAGTAGCCTTTAATATTTCAGTGTGCCCACTATTCAGTCCTTCCATCCGTCCGACGGAATACTAAGCATCAGAAAGAAGGTTAATGTTCAAATTATATATTTTGCCCTACCGACATGTTGCCATCACGTCAATATAATCATGTCAATTGCAATGTATAACTGTCTAGTCGAGGTAAGAGACGTCGTCTTCATCACCTATGCAATAAGATATATCATATGGTTATGGAACTATCTTGGAATCTCGACTGCAGCTTAATACTTCCATGCTCTGGTTTTCTACTTCATCTAATAGGTGATTATGAAAAATGCGTAGAATCGGATCTTGTATAGAAAATGGTATTAACTTCACCTTCAAATCATATATATTGTTCCTACATATGTGCATGCACTCCCTTAAAATACATACGATATATGACAAAGCTAAATATATGAGACCATTCTAATGAACAGATACCATCCTAATGACCAGATACCATCCTAATGACCACATACCATCCTAATGAACAGATACCATCCTAATGACCAGATACCATCCTAATGGTTAGAGACAATTCTAATGAACAGAGACCATCATAATGACCAAAGACCATCCTAATGACCAGATACCGTCCCAATGACCACATACCATCCTAATGTTAGAGACCATCATAATGACCAGATACCATCCTAATATCAGAGACCATCCTAATGACCAGATACCATCCTAATGTCAGAGATCATCCTAATGACCAGATACCATCCTAATGACCAGATACCATCCTAATGTAAGAGACCATCCTAATGACCAGATACCATCATAATGCCAGAGACCATCCTAACGGCTAGAGACCATCAAAATATCAGAGACCATCCTAATGGCTAGAGACCATGCTAATGTCAGACCGAACTAAGAACAGAGACAATACGAATTGCCTGGTCCTTCAGCTTATATATTTGGGTTAAATGATCACGGTTGGGTATTTATCAGTTTATCAGTGTGCGAAGAGTGTCGATTCTTTATAGAGTAATATACTATATATATATATATATATATATATATATATATATATATATATATATATATGCAGCACCTTAAGCGTTCATTTTTTTTGTAAAGTATATCGAACTCTCGACTTTCCACTTGATTCACTAATTCCCAGCCGAACTTGAAGATACTTCTGGTACAAATACTCATATAATACTTACGGGAGAGTTCCACATCTTTAACCTCCTGTGTGACAATAAGAAACTGCCTATCCAATTTAATTTGTGGTGGGGGTGGGCATCATGTCAGTTATTCACCCGACCCGAATTAATTCATCCAACTACGATAGACAACGTTCTCAATACGTGACCATTACCAGGTGTGAATTATGAGGACAATTTCGTATTAATTCAAACAACAAGAATATCAAAGTTTTACCTCCCTTACCGCCATAATTTATTTAATTGACTCCCTTGATGCACCTGAAACTGCTTTGTAAATCATTCCTTCTCCAAAATCGCATAGACACGTGGCTTGAAGACTGGTAGTAGTGAAGGGGGATATTATAGGGTCTATGGGACTTATCATTAAAAATACCCTTGGAACAATATAGGGTCTATGTAAATTTCACATGGAGAAAAATCGTGGGACAATATAGGGTCTATGGGAATTAACATGGCCAGAAACCTATGGGACTGTATAGGGTCTATGTATATTTAACATGGCCAAAAACCCTTGGGACTGTATAGGGGCTATGTAAAATTGAAACAGGGAGGGTCTCTATTTTTTTTTTATATTTTTTTTTTAAAAAAATAAAAAAGGGGGTAGGCAATGGAAAGACTATCTCTTTTCGAGAAATATGGCTGGCCCTGAAAAGGGCCTTTGGGTTT